>PVJO010000195.1:0-183820 GCA_004026905.1 Hystrix cristata
TTTAATGTCTGATAATAAAGGAAAGATGAGTTAAATAAAATTCTCTGAATATCCAAACTAGAAGTTCATGTCACCAAAAGGTAAAGTTCTATTAAGAAAAAATAGTCATGTAACATACATAATCTACTTTTTGCTGACTATATTTTACATGTGAACAATTGTTATACAGTAAAGGTGGAAAGACAATATACAAAGGAGAGGAGTACTAGAAAGAAAAAAGGGGGGAAAAGCAGAAAGGCAACAAAGGACAGAAAAGGGAAAGGGAAAATATGGAAAATTATGAATAAACCTGCTGTAAATAGGGAGGGAGGGAGCAGAGGGGAGGGGTGGGGAAGAGGGGGGAGAACCAAGAGGCATCATGTACAGGTACAAAATAAATGTGATGAATGTGACCATTGTATGTAAAATGTACCAATACATGTTCTTGGTTTAAAATAAAAATAAAAAAAAAGAAAGACAATTGAGTGTTACGTGAAACAACATTAGGCAATTCAAGAATGTAGAGTTACAAGGAACTGAGAAGTAAAGGTATAGCTCAGTATGGTGAGTTTCCTTGTTTGAGAAATTGTAAAACCTACATTTAGAGGTCAGATCAAAGTTTGTTATCAACGTGTCCTCACCTAAAAGTCAGAAATCTTCATGTGGACACCCTTAAGACAGGTGAAGAATCATCTCACTTGTGTAGCCAATTTAAGATATGAATGATAATGTAAAATGTGAATGTGACTGTAGTTTCTTGTGTGTTTTTTTTGTGGGAAAAATGTTCCTCTGAAACATATTTAAGGCCTTTTCTACAAAAGCATAACTTTAATAGTGGCCAACTCCAACTCAATTTTCCTGCATGAATTTTGCAAAGCTGCCAGAGAGAGGCATTTTTTCCTTTACAAGAACCCTGAGGTTTTCTGGAATAGCAAATGGCTTGCGATCAGAAAATCTAGGTTCCAACTCAACTCACCTTAGAAACTTTGAAAGAGACAGAGCTCCAATTGGCTCCCTGTCCACATTCAAGTGGACAACCTGACTCTTCACGATCTATCGTTATTCTCAGCATCATTTATTTAAGAATTTTACCTTACTCAAGATAATGCCCTCTGAGAAAAAGAATAAGCAACAAGATATGTCATATACAGGTACAAATCCCCTAGGAAGAATGCTATAACTATGTACATTTAGAAGATACCATTAAAATAAAATTTAAATAAAGATAATGCCCTTTGATTAACCTATCAAATGTTTATTTCTTTTATAACCAAGCACGCTAATAAGCAGATACCTTTATCTGGCAAAGTCCCTGTAGATGGCTAGTACTGAATGTATATTTTTAACTGCATGGAGAAGTATAGTCTGTACATTCTTCTCATCAGCTTTTACTTCACCATTATTAAAAAACATCAAATGAAAATATGTAGTCTCTTTTCTCTTCCTTAAACTATTTCCTATGCATATGAAATTTTAATTGAGTAGAAGTCACTCATTTTAAGCATATTCATGGAACATTTCTCACATCATTTACAAGTCAATTCATCATATCTTTATAGCATGCAATCACCTCAATGTAATAATGTAACATTACCTTTAATAGTAATAGCATTCTTACTAAAAAAAAAAAAACTTAAGTAAATTAGTATCTACAAGGTAGGTCAAAATCCTCAGTTGAAAATAAAGCATGTAGAACTATATTTTTGCACATGTTTTATTGATGTATAGTGTAGCAGAATAAAAGAGTACAAGATTCAAGGGCCAGCTTTATGTACAAGGACTGATCAACAATATGATGTGTTTGAATTTTTTTTTTAAATTACAGTAAAAGACAGTGTCCTTAATCCTCCTCAAAATACTCCTCTCCTCTCTTCATACTTGTCCAATCAACCTTGCCACTTTCTGGAGTAGTTCCGTAAATCCTCTTTCGTAAGTATTGTACTGGCTGTCTTGATATCGTGAATCAATTCAAAATATTTATCACAACTTCTGTCAAATAAAAATGTTATGGTGTATCCTCCTCTGCCTTACTCACTAGATCTGGCACCATGCGACTTTCAGTTCTTTCCCCAAGTCAAAATGACCAGGAAAATTCAGCATTTCAAGTCAATTCATCACATTAAGACAGCCGTGACAACACAACTAAAGACCGGCAGACTTCCAGAATTCAGAAAGTGGAAGAACGGGTGATAAGTGTGTTCATAGTGAGGGTGAGTATTTTGAGGGGATTAATGGCAATGTAATCTTTTACTGCAATCAAAGTTTTCAAATTTAAATATTCACCGTATTTATGATCATGCAACACACAAGGTGTAATTCTGGGCAAGTGATTTTATCTTTGGCTTTCTGATCTATACAGTGGTCATCGTGCCACCTACGTATCTCTCAGTTTGGTGTGTGGTTGGGAAAAATGCACACAACTCCCACTGACAACTCAAGCATCGAGATAACGCCAGAGGAAGCTGGATGCAATTGTTCCAGCTTGTTAGATGGCTCTGAGAAATGGCTAGGAATAGTTTCTGATGACTGAAATCCGTTCCGTTACAGTGGTTGGGGTGACTGTGGTTTGGGTGGTTGGGTTTGCAGAGAGTGTAAAGAGCTAGAAGGTCACTGAAATTTATCTGACTGAAATCTACTTTAAGTGAAAGTGAGTATATAGCTTCTTCGTGGAGTTATGAAAAGGTGAGGATTTGGAGCAATGAATAGTTGGGCTGTGTCCGTGCATATTGTGGTGGATCATATGCCTAAAACGAGTCTACCCACTTCAGCTGCCAAGATGAATGCCCCAGTGGAGCAGGTCTGAGCTGTTTCAGGGGCACGGTACACAAGCTGTTGAGAAATGGAGCCTAGTGTGTGCAGGATTACCGGCATGGGTAATTAGAGCTGACTGTCCAGTTTCCAGAATGATCCAAAATTACAGAGGAGGCTCGAGTGGGGTCTGGGCTTGCCCGGCTCTGTCGTCATTGCTTCCTGTCTCTCTGGCAAAGGGCCCGAGAACTTGTCTGCCCCGAGGAGCTCATGGGACAGACCAACACCTTAGCAACCGGCAGATCAGAAACAGAAACTCAGTTGCTTGAATTTTAATTTTGTATATCTCCCAAACACCCTTGGGAAAAATAAACAAACCATTACTATTTTCATTATTTGACAATGAAAATAGTGACGGATATAGTATGCCTCTAAATGGAGCTCTTCACAATATGCTCAGGGCTATATTCTGTCTACATCCATGAATTTAGTTACAGTCTCCTAGTTTGAAATAGAAATTGTGGGGTTTTTGTTCTCCAGGTTAGAGATTAGGCCCATTATTTTAAATCGAGACCAAATCCACTTCATGTGAAAGCATACTGAGCATATTATTTGAAGAAAGCTTATCCTATATCCTGACTTTACAGATATATAATAGAATGGGACTGGAAAACAATCAAGAAGAAATGATTTGTCAAGAATGTAGTTGAGTGGTTAGAGTGCTTGCCTAGCAAGCACAAGCACAAGGCCCTGAGTTCGATCCCCAGCACCAAAAAGAAAAAAGAAGAAAAAAAAGAATGTAGTTGATTAAAGTGTAAGTGGCTGAGACAAGTGCCTAAGGCCTTTTGACAGATGCTTAATATATAAATCTACATGTGACAATTCTGAACCATTTAACTCCTAAAAATTGCCAAGTTCATGTTTCAGAATTAGTTGTTGCCCAGCATCAGAGTGTAAGCTTCTCAAGGGCAGAGGTACAGGATGTATTTGTTTACTGGTACTCCCAGCACTTGGAAATGTGTCTGGCCCAGAGAAAGCATTGAATAAGTATTTTTAAATGAACACTGCCATACATGGAAAGAGGACTAATTTGATTTGGGTAAGTGATCAGTAACTCATCTCAACATTACTGGTTGAGCAAATTCCCCAGTGCCTCTTGCTCAAGGATGAATTGCATAATGAAACTCTTCCTAGCCATGTAACCCATCTTGGAATTAGACCAAAAATGTCAGCTTAACGAAGTCACCCCAGTGAATTCTCTTGAGAAATCATTATCTAAAGAAATACAATACATTTTGAAAGAGCCACGATTCATGATTTCATGACATTATTGACATAATTACGACACTTGAAGTAAGTTGTCTTTTAGATAGCTCTTGCCTTGTGTGTTTAAAAAAAAAAAGAGGACATAAAGTGCCACACACGTATATCATAATTACATCAAATATGTTAGCACAGCTCTTTTTAGAAAAACACATCTTCACTTAAGTATCTTATTGTCAGTTCACGTTCACAGAGTAAGCCTTAATTTTAAGAGACTGCTACTTTTTTGTTGAGGTGGAAGTAAGATATTAAGGCACATACATGATTCATAGAGAAAGTGAGAAAGTGGAAAATACTGAAAATTAAGATGAGACAAACAAGCTTAGCTTCAGGTTTCTACAGAGCCAATAACCGCAGCTCTGCAATTAGAGGCAGAAACTCCACCTGCCCGTCGTATGTTTTAGAAAAGCCTAGTTTGGACGGAAATGAGGTGAACATTAGGGAAAAAAAAGGTCAAAAGAAGATCTGTGCTCATTTTGAAACAAAGGAGTGCATAACGAAAGTAGAACTACTGCCAGAGGCATGGGCAGAAAACCCAGCAACTTGACTTCAAAAAGCTTACCAAACAAAGAGAATTTTATGCTAAAGTGATCTCTTTGCTACGTGAATTACAATTATTTTATGTAGCACTGTCTGCTTCTTAAAGCATGGGCTTGGAACCAAGTGGCATCACTCCCCTCTGAGCCTCATTCCTGACCAGCTGCGGGACACTGAGCAAGAAACGACTCTCTCCAGGGCTCCGTTCTGCATCTCCAAGCAGAGAAACTGGCCCCCTTCCCCGTGTCTGTAAAAACTTTTGCAAGGGCCTGGCACACATGGCAATGTCAATAAAAGGTAGGTGTTATTTTTCATCTTTTCAGTGAGAGGTGTGAGCTGTTTTTCATTTCTTTTTATATTTACTCTTAGTATTTTAGGCAAGTTACTTTTGAAAATAGTGGCATCTAGCCAACAGTATTAACTGTTGGCTAGACGCCACTAAGAAAGAAAACACAGTACTGTCATTGCTTGGACTTGATTATTCATCCATTCATTACAAATGTATGAAATTGTGCAAGGAGACAGGGGACAGAACACACCTACCAATCTCTCCCAAATCCCAAATTCCAAAAGAGGCTTAGACAAGGAAAGTGACAAATACAGTACTAATGGTGGAGGGGAAATTAAGGAAATGTTCTCATGTAATTCCATTTTTTATCAAAGATCACTGATTTGGGTGCCACCTTGATGGGAATGGTAAAATGTTTTAATGATATCAATGTTAAAATATGTATTTATTGTCTTACAAATAGACCAAATGAAAACAAATACTTACAGGAGATCTTTTTACATTTTACATACATTGAAAGTCATTTTGATTTCTAGAAAGAAAGGGAAATTCTTTGATTATTCTACATCGAAATCAGAGTTTTCTTCTATTTTAAGCTTACTATTAGAACTCGTGTTTTTACAAGTCAGAAATGCCCATCCCCTTTCAGACTGTAAAGAAGCTTTGAAAATCAACAGAAACAGTTTCACCAGCCAGGCTACATGCTCCATGAAAAAGAATCACTGATAAAACAGCAATATAGTCCTCAAAAAATTCACCAGTGGAAAGTGAGCAAAACTTTTAACTTTATAATCCCTCTAACATCAGGGGAATCAACACATTTATTCTTCTATTCAGCTTTTCTGGCTTCTACTTCCGTTTGGCTGTCCTGGGGCCCAAGAGTCTAGGTCTCTGCCTGTGCCCCTTCCTGTGTCTCCTGGCCCGTCTCCAAACCACAGTGATGTATCTGCAACAGTCAGCCTAAAGAAGAACAAAGTAGGCATTTACAAATGCCAACGCTTTCAAACGCAGTCAAAGATGAAGCCAAATACATGGAAGTACTCAGAGAAAAGGGGATCTGGTCTAGGGCAGGAGTAAGTGACTCTCAAGCCAGACTTCATCTCAGGAAAGAAACCTTGACATTGGGCTCCCCAAACCTGAAAAACGGAGCACTGTTCTTCCTTGTCTTCTTAATACCGCAGCACTGAGGACAGGAAGGGCAGATTTCTAGGCCAGAGCTTCTGTCCAGAGCCTCACCTTCCTCATGAAGTTACATGTCCTATGTGTCAGCCTGGATGATGGATGATATTATTGTTCCTGCGCTTATTTTCTTCACTGCAAGGTGTTTATTCTCCCCAACCCATTGCCAGGTGACTCGTGGTGTCTCTCTATTGGCGAACTACTCTTCCCTGCCACATGGTCAGCTTGGCCATATGACTTGTCTGGGGTGATGAAATGTAAGTGGAGATGACCCAATGCTAGTCCCAACCAAACACTTATGAAGCATCACATTTTTCAGCCAATTCTGTTTTTCTCTCTGCCACAAAAATAGGATGTAACAGATACATAAACACCGTTGTGTAATGCAAGTCGATATGCACATTTGTCAGTCTGAGTCCTTGTGTTTGGGGGACTATATGTTACTGCTGCTACTACTAATACATATGATACCCAAAGTGGTAAAACAACTGTTCTGGGATAAACATCCCATCTCTAAGTCCATCCATCCTTTAAGGGCTTGAGTTTTATTTTAAAATGAGCTAACTGAATTTTAATGGGATTAGTCCCAGCCTCATGTCATCTACAGTCTAAAGACACTATGGATAAAAGAATTTTTTCTGTCCTAGAAAAGCTGAGCTGCTATAAGGTAAGCCATAGATATCCTGCAGGTCATCTTTTCCACAATTCTAGGAGCGGCCAAGAAATAGATCAGCCCTGAAGATGCGAGGAATCGTGTAGGTTTCTATTTGCCCCACTTCAAATCATTTCTTAGACTAAATAGGAAGTTACTTTTTCTTCCATTCCTGGAGTCCAAGGAATAAGTGCACACATTCAGGGCTATGAAAGTCACTAAAAAGAAAGTGCTTCCTTTGGCTCCTACTTCTACAACTGCCTGTACGGCCCTGCCCCTTCCCTTGTTTATTTATGGACTCTTTGACAACTCCACTGCCAGCCAATAGCCTTGGGGTGTAATTACCAATACTTTAAAACTCAAAGTTAGCATGTTTTTCAAATCAATTAAAAGCACTTTAAAAATATCTAGAGAAGCCAAGAACAACTGAAGTCCTAGCCGTCCGGAGAGACCCACGGGGCCTCAACAGGACCTGACACACTCAGTCTTGCCAGGGCCAGCCAAGAGAGAATGAGAACTCGGATTGGGAAAATGAGTCAAACAGCAGGAAAGCTTGACTGAGTGGAGGAGATTTGTTCCTAGAATGCTCTGCCTAATCCAGAAAGAACAGACCAGGCTGGGAAGCAGACCTCAAGGGCAGCCATGGCAGCAAAACCCTGTTCCTTGGCAAGCTCCGCACCATCCCCCTAAGGGCAGCTGGCAACATGCTGAGGGACGCGATCAGACATGGAGTGAGTTGTTAGTTGGAAATCAGTACCAAAGAGGAGTCACTTCCGGGCTAGCCAAGCTGGAGGAACTAACTCACCCTCCAGGTCTCAGAGAGTCTGGGAGAGGATGAGTGGAAGGAACTCCCTGGTGACAAAAGCCCAATGGGAGCACAAGAAAGATTATACAATGAGTATGTCTGATTGCCCACCAGCCACCAGCTGGAAAGGATGCTGGGGCTCCTGGTAGGCCAGTCCCCTTCTTTTACAGGTGGAAATAGCCAGGAGAGGCAAAACAGAGGCAGGCTGGTGGCTGAATTTACTGACTGCTGGTGAGTGTTTTTTTGTAGTCTACACCAATCTATTAAGAAATAAATATGAGAGTTCCTACAGATACAGAAGTTGCATTTGTAGCAGGAAGGGTTTATGAGCCCAAAACGCTGTCGACATTGACAACCCATTAGCCCACTTTTCCACTCAAAGTTGCCAGAAAAGATAAGCGTATGAGATAGGGTTGAGTAGATGTCATCTGCACCTGCAGAAAATATCAACCATGTGATATCCCAAACTTCAACCACGTAGCGGAAAAACTCATTGAAACTTTTTATCTGAAAATTCTACATGCCAACCACCATTGTCAGTGAAGAGGCTCCTCCCTGATGAGAATTGCATGAAGAATAAGTACTATATTTTCCCTTCCACATGGGGCTAGGGGAAGGGAAGGCAGGAGAGTAGAAAAGGAGGGCCAAGAGAGGGAGAAAGACGAAGGGGGGTGCTTAGCACAAACACCTTTCTGACAAATAGTGAGAACAATGAATCTGACTGAGGTAGATACAGATAAAGTAAGTTTGCACATGGGAGAGGGAGTGAAGGACTCATTCAGATGCTCACAGGCTGAAAATTGCTTGAAAACAGCAGAACGACATAAAGATCTTAGAAATATATAGCACATGCAAATGTCTACAGATCTCCCTCACCCTGGCCAGCCGTCAAGCTTTCACTTCTTCCCAGATCAGATTCTAAGTATCCATTCAGCAAGACACACTGCATGAGCTCCTAAACAGGTATTTTCAACCACCTGGAAAAGCAACACGACGTTGCACAAATCCTGTCAGGCCCCAGTATGTTCTTTCCTGTGTCACTCAGCTGCATTCGGGCTTCACAGAAGGAACTTCTTGGGAGGAAATGAGTGTCTGGTACTTCTGTTGCCTTCCTCTCTTTTGGTACCTATCATTGCACTTGGGGAAGATGGTGATCAGTTTCTCTTTGCACAAACCACAGAATAACAATGACCTCAGAACAGCCCTCAGGGCTTAGTGACTGGGACAACACTGAAAAAAACAGTGTGAGCTAAAGGGTTTCAAAACTCCCAAAGCACGTGGGCAATTCTGAAAATGATTCTATCACCTGGCTGTCTCAGACACCAGAGAAATCTAGAATTTGAAGAAAGAGTGTGCAGTGTGATTCTGTGTAGCTTAGCGTCTTCTGCAGCTCAGGGTGAATCTAATGCAAGAAGGCACTTGATCTCGTACTTCTTTTAGAAGCAAATTCCTTGTAACCCCCTTCACCTTCCTGCCCTCCACTTGGAGGCCCCACTCCAAACCATGAACTAGATCCTTTAAAATCCACCCCGCAAAAGGGAAAACATTATGTGGACTGATTTAAAACGTCACACAATAATGCATTATGTGTCAGGGCGATACTGGTGGCACCAGAGTCTGGGGTGCTACAGACTCCTTCTAAAGATCTTTTCCAGGTTTTTCCTGTCCTGAATAAAGAATTGAACAAAATAAGTGGAAAACGTAGCAAGGCTTTACATTTATTTAAGGTAGGAAAAGAAATATGCTCTGCGGAGTGAGTGCAGGCCAATTAAAGTAGGAAAAGACATACGCTTTGCAGAGCGAAAGTGGGCCGAAAAGGAGAAGCATAGCGGCCACGAGGTTAGTGCCCACCGGCATTTGTAGCCTCAGGCTGACGTCAGATCCAGGCCATCCTATCAAAAACCTCCTTGATTTCGTGCCATAGCACATTCTGATTGGTCCCAAGTGCAGGGCTCCGGAACTGGTTTTCTGCGTGTGTGTTTCGGATCTCTGTGGTTGACAGGTCGTGCTACTTGCCCAGCTGGCTGGCCGTGCGCTAGCCCTAATCGCCTGCCTTGATGGTGTTCAGGTTGATTTTAGAATGGAAATTTGGTTTCTGCAAGATTAGTGACTTCATAGCCAACTCTGGGTCGGCACACACGACAGGGGTCACAGAGAGAGAGAATAGCTCACACACAGCCCAAGAGCCCCTTCTGGCCTTAGTTCCAAATCGCCTTCTCTAAAAAACATAATGAGAACTGGTGTCAGAGAAACCAGACTGACCAGTTTCAGTTTTGTTTCCCTCCGCTCAATAAGTATGATGAAACGCCACAAAAATACTGCTTTAAAAAGTACCTGGATTCCCCAGGTTCTTTTATATTACCTCATCGGAAGACAGCACAGTACACAAATTTTATACTCTACTAGCTTGGAGTTTTTTTTCTGTTTTACCAATTATGCCCTCAGTTAGGTATATGTTATGGGATGAATTGTATTCCTACACCCTCCCCCAAATTTATCCATTGACGTCCTCACCCCAATAGGTCAGTACATTACTGTTTCGGGAGAGAAGGCCTTTAAAGAGGTACTTATGATGAAATGAGGTCATTAGGATGGGCCCTAATGCAGTCTGAGTGATGGCCTTCTAAAAAGAAAATAGACCACAGACACACGCAGAGGAAAGATGATGTGAAGTCACAGGGAGAAGACAGCCATCTACAAGCCAAGGAAAGAGGCCACAGAAGAACTCAACCTCGCTGACGCCTTGACGTTAGACTTCCAGTCTCTGTGGTTTAAACCATCCACTCTGTGGCAGCCCTAGCAAACTAGTATGTTATATTAACTTTTCGCACAATTTAAATACATATTACAGAATTTATGTGGGTTAATTAAAAATTCATCACTTGAGACACACCTACAAACTAAGTATAATCTGTCTCTCTCATTTAATCCTTGTTAATGTCCACGTTTCATTGGAGCCAGGTCTAGACAACTGAAGCAACAGCACGATCAGCCTGGAGGTTTGGGCCATCGGAACCACAACTGACCCGACTCTTTGGACATCAACATTTATAGTTTGTTACTATTGTCTCCATTTTACATATGTGAGAATTGAAGCCTGAAAGGCTAAACAACTTCTTCAAGATGTACAAATGGAAAAGGGCTAGAATTTAAACCTAGACAGCTTGAGTGAATTGTGCTCCTAACAATTACGAAACATTGCACCCCCAAACAGGGAGAAAAGAGATTGTGATATGTTTCTGAGCTTTCATGGCCATGAGAAAGGTTGTACCACTGGCAGAGACAAGATCCTAAAGTTTTTTTGAGGGGAAATATGATTAGTTAGATATTATCTCTAATGGAAAGAGCTGGGAGAGGCAGGCAGAGCTAGTGATGGGAAAGTGGGGTTGCTCTGCACAGGCATGGGAGTAGACAACACCGCTTGCAGAAAATCATAAGAGACTTCATTTGGGTGTGGTCACATTAAGATGAGAATGATAGCCAGGTTTGTTCGCTTGTAATTCCAGCACTGTGAGAAACTGAGGCAGCCAAAGATGTCCACTTTCACTATTCCCATTCAGTATTTTACTGGAAATCCTAGCTGGTACAATAAAGCAATAAACATATATAAAGAGCAAGCTGAGAAAGAAAGAAATAACTGTCCTATTTACAGTTAATATGTGTCTACATAGAAAGTCCCAAGCATTCTACCAAAACAAAACAAAACAGATTCCTAGTAATAAATACATTTAGTGATCACCACACAAAAATCAACTGTATGTCTATCTGCTCACATTAGACAATTAGAAACCAAACTCTAAAACATATTAGCTACAAAATGCTTACATGAAAGTCTAATAAAATATGTATTGTTTTGCATGCTGAAATCAACAAAAAATGAAATAAATCAAAGAATACTCGAATAAATGAAGGACATGTTATGTTCATAGGTAGGAAGGGTAACACTGTCAAGATGTAAATTTTCTCCAGTTGCTCAATAGGTATCTTAGTTA
Source organism: Hystrix cristata (assembly GCA_004026905.1). Taxonomy (NCBI): domain Eukaryota; kingdom Metazoa; phylum Chordata; class Mammalia; order Rodentia; family Hystricidae; genus Hystrix; species Hystrix cristata. The sequence goes on from PVJO010000195.1 coordinate 11,505, forward strand.
CTTTTCTCTCATTGCTGAGACAAAATATCCAACATCCAAAGTTAATGGATGAAAGGTTTATTTAGCTCACAGTTTGTATGGGTTTCAGTCCACGGTTGGCTGGCTCCAAGGCACAGTGCCATGGCAGATGGGCATGGCAGAGGAGAAACAGTTATGGCAGGCGAAGACAGCAAAGGCAAGCAAGGGAACAAATCTAGCAACTTTTTTCTGCACCTTTTATATTCTATCTAGGCTACTGGGATTAGGGTAGTACCATACCAATCAGTGGACTGATTTAGTAATCACATATGCTTAATCCCAGCATCACACACTCAAGATCCAGCCACCTCTGAAAAAGCCCCTCTCATGACTGCATGAGGCTTTGGGGAGACATCTAGACACGAGCCGTAGCAATAGGACTAATGGGATGTGAGGGCAATCTGGCTACATCTGTCGTTCCACTGATCTCCAGGCTTCAGAACAACTGGAAATTTCATTAGTTGATGGTGGCAATATAAATGGCACAGAAGTCTGGAAAACTGATTGGCAATTATTATAACATTAAATATAGAGTTACCACATGACCCAGCCATCCCATTCATAGGTGTTTAGCCTAGAGAAATGAAAACTTGTGTTCACACAAAAACTTTTTTTTGTTTTGTTTTTTGGGGGGTGGGGTTTTTTGGTTTGTTTGTTTGTTTTGTTTTGAGGCAGGGTTTCACTATGTAGTTCAGGCTGGCCTTGAACTCACTATGTAGCCCAGGCTGGCCTTGAACTCACTATGTAGCCCAGGCTGGCCTCGAACTCAAGATGATCCTCCTGCCTCAGCCTCCCAAGTGCTGGGATTACAGGCATGCACCGTCATGCCCAGCCTTACCCAAAAACTTTTAAGGGAATATTTATAGCCATTCCACTCACATGCAAAACTGGAAGAAACTCGATGTTTTCAGTGGGATAATGGATTTTTTTTTTAATTTACATTTAAAAAATGGGATAGTATTTAACAACAAAAAAGAATTTACACAAACTACTTTGTATGAATCTCTAAAGCAGTATGCTAGATTTTAAAAAGCCAGTTTCAAGATTACATATTGTAAGATTCCATTTATTAACATGATTATACTAAAAGCAAAGCTGCACTTGAGATAGGACTATAGATCAGAGGTAGAGTACTTGCCTAGCATACAAGAGGCTCTAAATTTGATCCTTAGCACTGCCAGCAAATAAAAACTATAATCACAGAGGACAAAGGTTTAGGAGGAGAGGAAGAGAGTAATCACAAAGGGACAGTATTGAGAAGTCTGGAGTGGTAAGAGAACTGCTCTGTATCGTTATTTTAGTAGTGGTTATAAGAATCTATGCATGTGTTAAAACTCAGAATTGTACATCAAAAGATATAAGTCCATTTTACTATATGCTAATTTAATTTTAATGCTAAATTTTAAAAATATGTTCAATGATGGGTCATGTTTGTTTCTTTACTTGAAAAATAGGCATTTTAAACTTTGTAGGCTACAGTGAAATAACAGGCAAAAGTGTTTGGCAACATAACTTCTGTGTTGAGTGGTAAGGCTTTCTCAGGCATAATATATGAGATTAAAATACGTTAATTTTAAAAGATTCAACCAAAGATACATTTCCCCATAATACTACTCTTTAATTGAGTCCTTTTTCAAAATATAAATTCCTTTCATAGACTGATGACCAAAAACTTTATTCTTAAATGTCTCTTGGTTTTACCCCAGTAATTTTCTTCTGATTTTGCTTTGTTTCTATGTTCTTCTTTGCTTTATTTCATTATACCATGCTAATTCACAACAGTCAACACTGCATGTACAAATTCCAGGACTTTCTGAATTTTTGTTTTAAAATATCATTTTAAAATATCTATAGTCCAAAATTCAATCCTTAAAAAAGAATATATTACATCATTTACTTGTACCTCCAGTAACTGCACAAACGTACCAATGCTTTTACCTTAGAAATTCTATCACCTAAAGCAGACCACAAAAATTGACTTCTCTCCTTTGCCTGATGCCATCCAGCAGTATGGTCTCGGAGATTAGTCCTTTGGGGCTGCTATAACAAAAAACCATAGAGCAGGTAGCCTACAGGCAACAAAAGTGTAAACTTTTCACAGTTCTAGAGGCTGGAGGTTCAAGATAAGGGGCTCAGCATTGTTATTTTCTGACAGACAGCCCTCTTCTTGGTTGCAAACTCTAATTGTCTCCTTGTTTCCTCATGCAATGAGTAAGCGACCCCTCAGGGCTTCCTCTTATTATGACACTAACCCCACTGATGGGGGTTCCATCCTCATGACTTAATCACCAAGGTCCTGGCACTTAATATCGTCACATTGAATGTTGGAATTCAAATACATGAAATTTAGGGGGACACAGACATGCAATTCAAATCAGATCATCTCCCTGACTTTTGGAAAGGAAAGAATAACTGAATTGGAAACTATGGGGGGGGGGACTTCTTCCAGAGACCACACACACACACACACACACACACACACACACACAGAGAGAGAGAGAGATCACTGTCTAAGTTGGAGAATGAAGATGCCTTACAATACCTTTCAGCTATTATCTAACAAAAATGTTAATTATTTTTGAAACTTCAAAAGAAAAACGTTGTTACGAGTTTCCAGTGAAAGAAAAACACGACCTCGAGTCAGTAACTTCAGTAGATGGAGGCAAAACAGGCTGAACTTTGTGTATCACAGCAGAAGAGCACAACAAAAGTCTTCATGTCCTTCCTCCCCCCCAGGGAGCCACACCGCTTCATCAACACGACCTTGAGAATTGCTGTTGATAAACTCTCACACACACAAGTGAACAGAAGCAAATTTAATATATATTTTTATCTTTTCCTCTTCTGACCGGGAAGGTGAAAAATCGGCAAGAAATAAAAATAGGAGATGCAAACAAGGTTAAATGTCTGTGAGGAAATAAAGTCCCCGAGATCTTGTGAATCGAGACCAATGTAAATACAAAGTCAGGGGATGTGATGTGCCACCCAACCGGGCAGAGGGAATCCAGGCACCTGATGGTGACTTACTTAAGTCTGGAGGAAGACCACAATAACCATCCAAGATACAGTGAAAAATAAAGGACATTCAGCCCTATAAACTACTTGATGAAATCTAGAAAAGAATAAAAACAAAATTCTCATAATCGAAAGAGTTATGGTAAAGAGAGCTAGTGGTGAGCATTTAAATATAATGATAAAAAAATGTAGGAATTATAGAACAAGAGTATGATAAATCTTGATACTATACGAAGTATAATAATACTACACGGGGGTCAACAAAATTTTTCTGCAAAGAGCCAGGTTATAAATATTTGAAGCCTGCAAGTTATATGGTCTGTGTCAAGGCTATTCAATTTCACAGCTATAACTCAAAAGCAAGAACAGGCCGAACATAAACCAAAGGGCACGGCCCTGTCACGCTATAATTTATTTACAAACATTTTACCTCTTGTAGGGCTACCCAATTTTATCACAATAACTCAAAAGCAAGAATAGACAGTATATAAACAAATAGACCTGAGTACATACCAATGAAATTTTATTTACAAAATTTTATTTGCCAAAACAGCCAGTGGACCACACTTAGCCAGTAGGTTGTAGTTGAGGGTCCTTGTAACATAAGAGAGGGAATAAAACATGATAAGACAAAATCCCCATTCACCTTCATAGGGGTTATTCGGAATCTACTATCTAAAATTGAAATATATTGTTTTTTTAAAACACACAAAATACACTTTCAATTTTGTTTTATATATTTTCCTTTAAAGAAGACTGTCTCCAAAAAAATATCTTTGGGGGTGAAGAATCTTTAGTCTGGCATTCAATTATTCTGTAGCTGTCCATAAATTCGTTTTCACTATTAGTTAAATTCAAGTAACACTGAAAAGACACTTTTAAAAAAATTGCTGGTAGATTATTTTTCTTTCCACTGTATTCCGTGTTCCATCAGTGCTGGTTTTTATCCTTTCACATCCACATACCAAAAAATGGTTCTGATTGCAGCACTTTTAAATGGTCATTAAAAAGTAACCCACTGAGATTTCATTTAGAAAGGGAAAATGGATATAAAATAAATAACTGTGCCACAATTATTATCTGCCACATAGCTTCAGTCTTCTCCAAGTCTGATCCCATCAGTGCCCCTCTGCTATATTTTGAGTACCTCACTATGATTTTTTTTCTTTTTTTTTTTTGCTCATTGTTTTGTTTTGTTTCTATCAAATTAGCCATTTTAAAAAATAAGCTACTGTTTTCATGTTTTCAGCACAGGCTCTTTTGTCAGCTCAGGCCCACCATCCTGATACTGTGTGGTCCACTGTCATATCATCTGACCCTAAAAATAAATCCCTCCAAAGTCAAAGGACATGTTTTTCTTTCCAAGTCACTTTGACAGGTATCCAACCCTTAAACTAAACAATTACAAATATCGTGATTTCACGCATAGAGAGCACTGGGTAAGAAAATCCTTCTGTCAAGTCCCTGTGTTCACTGCCATTTCTGCTTCGGCTTTTCTTCCATAGTTAGAAAAGAAATTATCCATCTGGTCTTCGGGAGTAGCGTGCTGTCCACGGAACACAGCTAAAATCAAAAGGGACTTCCCCGTTCTCTAAGTAAAGCAACAACTAGAGCTGTGTAAGAAAGGGCCAGCAACTCATAAACAACTCAGATATCTTTTACAAGGGAGATTAACTTCTAAAACAATAAATCTGCTGCCTGATGCTAAGTCAAACATGAACTCAAACCATCTGAAGCATTTATTAGATACTGTTTTTCAGTATAATTTCTTTTTTCAATATTTAAAAAATTTTACTATAATTCTACATATGGTAAAACACCTTAAGTAAGGTTGTCAAACACTAACTAAATGCCAACCATTTAAATTTTAATACTTGTAATTATTTCTACCATGGTTTTGAATACTGATCTAAACATAAGAGCTATATATATATTTTTTTCCACTCCAATAATCTACATTGTACTTCAGAAGTAATCTCATCTCAATAACCATCCATTATTTGCTAAAACTGTAATAAAGTCAGTTTTTCCCACAAAAGAAAAGTCCTTTGAACTCCCAATTATATCCATTTTCCTCTAATCTCAGCATGGCTCTTAGGCTGTGTCATCCTGTTGGCACTTAAATTGTTAATTTCTGTGATAGATACATTTTCTACAAAATCCATTTAAACGTTTAAAAATAATTTTCTCTTGAGGACTCCTTAAATAGCAAGGTACATCATCAAACCCAAAGCGCCACACACTCACTCAGGGTCCTCACAGAAATAGTCATTTTGTTTGTTCAGCTGCACATAACTCCACATATCTCGGGTGCATGCACACTTGGTATATTTAGTAACTGCTCAAGTTGCTTATCTTTCTTTAGCGTGTTTTTAATAATCCTAAATCAGGAACTTCTGCTGCTCGATAATTGTATTCCTATTTTGCTTATAGTGGATGAGTCTTGTTTGAGATTTTTCAACTGCTGTTAGACTCAGAGGAAGCTACTGCTTCCCCACAAATTTCCATTAAAGGTGTTTAGATAAGAGATGAGCTCACTCTAGCAATGCGGGACTCGGGAGTGCAGCACTAGCTAGCATTGTGGGAACCACCCACCGGCACCGAGAGTCAGAGGCCTGGGCGTGCCCGCCTGGGGCCTCATTCCGGTCTGTCTTGATTTTCACTTCTTGGTCTATGATAAGGGGAGTGAGTGAGGCCCGGGGAGATTTGGTATCAGCATATCCAAAATATTGGTGTTTTCCAGATTTCAAAGAAAAAGGATGTACAACTAAATGTCTTCTAAAAAAAAGTTCAACTTAATGTTTCTAGGAAGAGAAAAAGGGGTATTGTGTTGGTTTTGTGTTTTGTTTTGCTTTTGATGATATGAATAACGAAGAAGGCAGGTATTAAACAGTAACATCTGAGATCTAGATTCAGTTATGAAAGGATTTTGAGACCTTATCAGTTGAAGTTGGTGTCTTCCCACACAGAAGTGTTTTAAGAAGAGCCTGTGTAAGTAATTAGAAAATAACTGTTTAGTTTGGATTTATAATTACTTGCTTGAGTTCGATCCCCAGCACCGCCCCCCGCAAAATCATGGGTCCAGAAAATTCCATCTGTCGCTTTCATTAGTATCGAGAGCTAATGTTACAGGTACAGGCAACAGACTACAGCCAGATAACCCGAGTTCAAATCTGAGCCCTACAATCTATGAGCTTGATCAAGCTATTCAACCTTCTGTGACTCAGTTTCCTCATCTGTAAAGGGAATATTCATGGTACCTACTTGAAACAATTCTTGTAATCGCTAAATTTGTTAATTTAATGTGTCTGGCACATAGTGGTACTACATGTGATTGATGCTGCTATCTTCAATACACATCTCACACTTCACTTCTTATCAGGATAAAATAAGACAATTAGGATAAAATAAATTTGACTTTGTAAATGTCTTTATAGATGTGGCCTGCTATGGAAACCTGACATAAAGGCAGAGACAGAGGGACTATTTAATTCTATTATTCCTTATTTATTCCCCTACTTTATGTGTTTATTCATTTATTATTTGGCATGCATTGAACACTTATTTTGGGCCCTGCCAAGTGAGACTATGAAGACGCAAAGATAAATAAACTATAATCTTTAGGGAGGAACACAAGGTCGTGTAGTCAGTGTAAGCATAACAATGTCACAGGTTTTTTGGCTGAAGAATGAATAGCATACAGTGGAGGGGCCGGTGAGAGAGGGGTAAGTTCTCATGCGGGAAAAGGTCAGGAAAAGCCCTATGGAAGAGGAGAAGCCTTAGCTGAGGACTGAGAAATAAGCAGGGCTCCCCTGGGCCTGGGTATTTTCAAGACACATCATCAAAAGCATTTATTACAGTAAAAGACACATTGCCATTAATTCCCCTGAAATTCAAACACACTTATCCCATTGTTCTTGTCACTTTCTGAAGCCGTTCTGGAAGTCCATTTTCATGAGTGTCTTTACAAGGCGTGATCAAAAGTTCCGTGAGTGCCATGCAGCGGCAAAGCAGTGGCAAAGTAGGCTGGTAAAGACATTGCGGCATGTCCTTATCCACCATCATCACTGGGTCTGGCACCACATGATTTCGGGCCCTTCCGCCAAATCAGAATGACCATGAAAGATAAACATTTTGAATCAGTTCAGGCATTGAGACAGCCAAGACACCACAACTAAAGGCACTCATGAAAGGATTTCCAGAACCACTTTAGAAAGTGACAGGAATGATAGAATAAGTGTGTTCTAAATGAAAGAAGTATTTTGAGGGTGATAATGGCAATGTGTCTTTTACTGTGATAAATTTTTAAATATGAACATTCACCATATATTTCAATCACACCACATACATAAAGGAGGACGTGCGTGCATACACGGTGGGTAACACAGAGGCAGCCAGCAACCTAATGGACAAGACTGATGGGGATTCTGCCACAAGGGAGATAAAGTAACATTAGTAAAAATAGTCAAGCCTGAACGAAGGAAACCACCCCAGAGGTTCAAAAAACAAGGGAAATTAAATAGAGTATTAAGTGGAATTGATAGAACAGCCTCCCAAGAGGTAGTCAACTCTCCTTGCCAAGAGGACTGTGTTTTAATGTCCAAGGAGTCACTGGCCTATGCAAAGTAGAGCAGAAACAGAACTCTGCACTTACCCAGGCCCATCTGTGAAAAAAGGAACTGGAAATACTCTACCCACCAGACCAGAGAGTTAACAAGGAAACTCACCACGTGCCTGGGACCAGGGTGGGGAAAAAGTGAAAACCCAAAACTCAAAGCACAATGTGTGCAAGGATCCAGTTCATCGTACTCATGTCCATGATATCCAAGTCCCAAGCCAGAACATCAACGTAAAGCTTGTCTAGGACCCATAAAGACTCTAGGAAACTGGCAAAACTGTACTTGGTCTGCCGTAGAAAAAGAAAGGTGGTACTCCCACAGTAGAAATAAAATAAAAATAACACACACACACGCACACACACTTATTCTACCATTTTGAGATGATGGATTTTATTAGTAGAAAAGTAACTAAAATCTAGATTGAATCATGAGTCTCCAAATGTTAGCGGCCAAGCAGTGTGCATAATGGTGGTGAGTCCACAACTGGTCCACCTCACAAGAAATTCCCAACTGTTTTGACCAGTTCTACTTGGACCAGGCTATTACATTTTTCTTTTATGCTTCCTCCCCTGACAAAGTACCAACCCCCCCACCTTCACTTCGGGGGACAAGAGCCCAGCACTTTAGGATGGTAAGTTGTCCCCAGGCAGTGAGTTACTGAGGTAAGTTGTTTCTGGCTCCACTCTGAAAACTCTGTTCCTCCACGTCTTCTTGTCATGTCCCAGTCACCCTTCTGCCATCCTCTCCTCCTGTCACAGCCTCAGATTTCTGTCACCTTAATCAGCAAGCATCTGAATAAGCATATGTAGGTGTTGACTGAACTCTGGGGCCATCTCTGTGTTCAAGTGAAGTCACAGAGGAAAAGAAAGTGCACAGAAATCAGATTAATATCTGTTTCACAAATAAAATTTTATTGGAATTTATATGTTGTCGCTGCCGATTGTACTGGTACAACAGTAGAGCCGAGTAATTACCAAAGAGACTGATGTTCAGGGGCTGGAGATTTAGCTCAGTGGTTAGAGTGCTTGCCTTGCAAGCACAAGGCCCTAAGTTCGATCCCCGGCACCAAAAAAAAAAAAAAAAAAAGAGAGAGAGACTGATGTTCACAAAGCACAAAATATTTACTCTCTGATTCTTGGCTAAAACAGTGTGGCTGTTCCTGATTAATCTGAGTTCTCTTACAGAGAAATGTGACTTAGGACTACATCTCAATCTTACCTTTGCCATGTTCAGTAGGCATTTACCGAGTCCCTACCGAGTGGTGGGCACTGAAGCAGGCACTCAGGGGTCAGCACAAAGATGAACAAGACACGACTCCCACCCAGAATATAATAAGGACTGAGAAAGAGGTAGCAGGGTAATTTCAAGGTTCATGTTTAAGTGGTGATACAGGGTATACACTGACACTATGAAGGCAAAATTGGAGGAGAACTTCCCAGAAACTAGAAAAAAAACATTCTGGAGAACAAGGCCAATGCCAAGTGACAAAAGATAGCTAGTATTTTCCATTTTGTGTAATCCAACGATACTGTATTTTATACATAAAAATTTGCTAAAAGGGTATATTTTATGTTAAGGATTTTTTTTTTGATAGGGTCTCACAATTTAGCCCAGACTGATCTCAAAATTATGATCCTCCTGCCTCAGCCTCTCCTAGGTAGCTGCAATTATAGGCATGTGCCATTGCAGCAAGTTCTGTTAAAGATTCTTACCACCAAAAAAGCACAACAATAAAGAAAGAAAGCAAGAAAAGAAAGGAAGGGAAAAAGAAGGGAGGGAGGGAGATGAGAGGAAATTTGGGAGTTGACAGCATGACAGCGGTGATGCTTATCTCCAAATTCGTCCAGTTGCACGCATTAATTATGCACAGCCTTGTGTGTTAGTCACACCTCAATCAAGTGCTTTAAAAATAAGTAGGACTTAGCCAGTAAAGGTGCCAAAAGGAGACCGGAAGAATTAAGAAATTATTTTGGCAGCCAAGAGCCAAAAATTGACTCCTTTCTGCATTTCTGGTACAACAACGCAGAATGAGATCACAGAGGCCTCAGGCAGGAAGCGAGCAGCGCCTTGTACCTTGCATGGTTTGCACTGTTTACCTGCTAATGAGAATTGGATTTTTAAAGCTGATGCAGAGGAAAAGAAAGAAGGAAAAGTTTAAACGTTAGTATCCATAAAACTCTAGTCATTTTTTAAAGCCACTTAGGACTTACTGACATATAATTCTACCTGCAAAGAATAGAAACATCGTGTTTTTCACGAATGTGTAAAACTTTGGATGACATCAACTATGCAATAGGGTATGAAATAAAATTTTTTCTATTGTCTTATTTTTGGGCGAGTTTCCAAGATTGATTTCATAGGTATCGAGTCCTTAGGATTCTTTGCAAACTTGTCTGCATAGTGCGAATTAAAGAGAACAAAGTCCTACACTCCCTAAGCAAGCTGGATAGAGCCCCACATTCCAATGACTAGAGGCGCTCCCGTGGATTAAGCCAGTAATTTCCAAAGACCATATACCTGTCAGGTGTGTGCACTTGGCGCTCGAGAGCTACCACACGTGAACATCTTTCCTTTCATTAAGAAACTATTATGATCATTATGTATGCAATGTACCAATACATGTTCTTGGTAAAAAATAATAAAAAAATTAAAAAAAAAAAAGAAACTATTGCAAGTTATTGTATCTGAGCACTGAGTAGGAGGTAAAACCCAAGGGCCTGGGACAAAGAACATACAAATTCTGACCTGGTTAGAAAGGCAGAAATGATCGGAAGTGTGAGACACTGTGCTTAAAGACTTGAATGGATTATGTAACATAGAAAGACGGCCTGAGGATGTATAGGAATCATAGAGAAGAAGGGATCGTTTTCCTATGGTTAGGAGTCTGTAAATACGTGTGAGTTTGTTTGTGTGTTTGTGTATCTGTGTCTTCACGGCAGGGTGCAGAGAGCACAAAGTTTTGCAGCGGAAGGGGAGGTGGGATATTGCCAAAAAGAAGAAAGCGCATGTGGATAAAATATATCAAAGATCAATTTTCCTATATTTCAATTTCTGCTTATTCATTTTTAAATGAACTTGATTTTCATGAAGTATAAATATATCCTAATCCCTGTGAAAATATCACCGTATAAAGGTGTCAAAATATACAGTGCATGTTTAAATTTTTAAAAAACTTATTACAGTAAAGGACACATTGCCAAGAATGATGGGGGAGTGTGTGTGAAACAAAGGGGAGTATTTTGAGGGAATTAATGGCCTCACATTGTGCCCTCATCCACCGCACTCAACAGATCTGGCACTCTGCCATGTCTGGCTCTTCCCCAAAGTAAAATAACTGTGAAAGGTAAATATTTTGAATTGTTTCAGGATATTGGAATATCCATGACAGCCACCCAAAAACACAAAAGCAGACTTTCAGAACTGCTTCAGAAAGCAGCGAGAACAAGGGGATAAGTGTTTATGAAGCAAAGGGAAGTATTTTGAAGGCAATCAATGGCAATGTGTCTTTTACTCTATACTTTTTTTAATTTAAACTTTCACTGTTTTTTATTACACTGGATATTATTATACAACGTGGACCATCTAATGAGGTTAATAGTAGAGAAATATTGGTATTTTTAATTTTAGTGTCGTGTCTTGAGCCCTATGAAAAGCATTTAAAAATGTATTTTTACTCTTTTTTTTAATAAATGTTGTCTCTTGAGATGGCTTCAGCTGAACACCAATTAATGCTGTCAGTTCCATGGACATTACTAGAGGGGATCATGTTTCAGGTCTGTAGATAGGTGTTAGGATGTCTGCACACAGTTTGTTAAAAAGTGACTTAAAACTCATTACTGCACCTTCATTCAGCTTCTGCACAAGAGAAAGGAGATCAGTAAGGATTTCTTTGCATGTTTGTGCTACCTCCCCCATGAGAGTAAGAGGCATGCTTCTTCCATTCTCAAACTGTCACGGGCAGTTTGGGCTGCTGTAACAAAAATACTGTACACCGAGTAGCTTAAACAACAGAAATTTATTTCTCGCCGTTCTGGGGGCTGAGGGGTCCGAGACCAGGTGTCATCCGAATCATTTCCTGGTGAGGGTCTCTCCCTGGCGGTGTCCTCACGTGGCACAGAAAGGGAAGAAATCTCTCGGGTGCCTCATCTCATAAGGGCATTAATTCCTTCGTGAGGGCTCCTGCATGATCCACCTTTACCATCACACTGGGATTAGAGTTTCGGTGATGAATTTTGGAGGGACATAAACACTCTGTCTATAGCACAACCCAAGTCAGAGTCTTCTAAAGAACCACCTGCAGAGACCGTGATGTCGTGGACCCTGAGTGGAGGTTCTTGTAAAAACTGGTCTGTGCTTTCCTCGATTTGTGGGAACAACAAGAAGTCCCTGACTCTTGCTTGGCAAAGTCTACTGTGAAGCTGGCTGGAGTTCCTTTCTAAGCAGAGGTGAGAGAGAGGGCCTATATTTTAGACTTTCTGAAGCCAGGTGGTGAGTGTGCTCACAGGAAATGAACAATGTAGGAGGTACCCTTCTTTATTTATACTTTTTCTCTTTCTATCGGTTTTAGACAGGGTTGCATTAAGTTGACCAGGCTGAGTTGAAACTTGCAATTCTCTGGCCTCAGCTTCCCTGGGTGCTGGGATTACAGGCCTGCCCCACCACCACTGGCTTGGACTCCCTCATGAGAAGTCTTGAAAAGACCCTGTGGAAGGGGGTCTGCCTGACAAGCCAACAGAACCCCACAGAATAGGCTACAAGAAGTGCTTTACCACATGAGGTTGCTAAAACAGGATCATAAGCAGTCACCTGGGGCACACAGCTTACTTTACAACCGGAAGATTGCTGATACTCGAAGCCAGAAAATGAGTCAGTGTGAGGGCCCTTTGGGCATTCTCACAAACCACTCCATGAGAATAAGTGCACTTGGCATCTGTCTCCTAGAAGGCTGGAAATGTCCTATTGCAACCGGTGCCAATCAACTAAGATTTTGCCACTCATCTAATCCCCACCCTCCTGCATCCCTCAAGGCATGAGAAATAGCAGATAGCCGGTGAGATAGAAGGTAGAGAGAAGAGCAAAGAAGCTGACTATACAATCTCTTCCCCTCTGTGAACTCCCACACTTGACAGACCTGAGCCTTGGAAGATGAGAGTAGGTTTAACTTAGATGAATTATTGAAAGTTCAGTATTATTTAGAGCTAGACTTGCATTATAGTTTAGATCTTAAATGTCCCGAAAGGCCCATCTGCTAAGTTCAAGCTCACCAACCTGCAGTGTTACTGGGAAGTGATAGAATCTTTAAGGGGTGGAGAAGAATTTCAGCCATTGGGGAGACTGAGGGACCTCGTCCCTTCTCTCTCTCTCTCTCTCTCTCTCTCTCTCTCTCTCTCTCTCTCTATTCCTGGCTATCATGAAATGAACAGAGGTCCTCTACCTTATGCTCCAGCTATGATGTTCTGTGAGGCCAGAAGCCCAAAACAATAGGACCAGGGCGTAATGGCTCAAAGCCTCGGAAACTGTGAGCCAAAATAAATTTTTCTCATTTCAGTTACTTCTGTCTCAGATACTTTGCCACAGCAATGGAAAGCTAATTAACACACTATTTAGTACCTAAAAAATGGAAACTATAATACAGATATAAATCCAAATCAAGAACGGAAGGTCTGACAAGGAGTTTCAAAGCACATGATGGTTTTTCACTTTGCCTCCTAATAAATCCAGACCACTCAGAAAATTGTTATATAACCCAAAGCATACTTATTAATTAATGAAACCAGTTTATAAGCCAATCCTGAAAAAAAAAATACCTGAGTAAAAGAGATGATGCCTTAAGAAACAACATTAGGATAACATTTAAAATAAGGAAAGAGTTTGACAAGAGCTTCTTTGGGGGCTGCTGCAAAAAAGAATTCATTATCTAAGTTTTAGCCCACGGTGTGCACTCAGGTAGGCGGGGTGTACATCCGAAACTCTTAAATTTAAATTCTCTTTATTTAGTCGTATCTCAAGTTTTAAACATTAATCAGAAGAAGGTAAAATATGCAATCTTTTTTTTAATCACAAAACAAGTGAAAGAGCTCAGTAAAGTCATGATAAGGAAACTATTACAACAGAAGGAACGATGATGGCAGATTTACGGTACCAGCAATGTTTTTAACACTTTCACTCCTTTTTTCCTCCATCTTTTTTCTATCTATCATCCAAGACTTCTCCACAGACTGCATGCCTGAGGGTACTGTGAACTTTGTGTGAAATGTTTCCATGATTCACATAATATCAACTTTTTCAAAAATAATATCTAAGGAATGGCACTAAAAATATTTAAAAGTTGTTCACATCTGAGATACAAAGATTTCTTAGTTTTTGCATGCACAAACTATGAAAAAATATTAAGAAATAAAATATTGCTCTAATTTTATGCTAACAATGGAAAGAAAACACTCCTAGGGTTGTACTATCCAACCTTGTAACTACAGGCCACATGTAGTATTTAAATTTAAATTTTAGTTACTTAAAAAAATGTTTAAACCTTTATTTGATAATGGCCACTATATTGGACTATGGGTATGTAGAACATTTTCATCATTACAGAAAGTTCTATTGGACAATGGCACTCTGGGACTTCAGAACTAACCACTTTTGTTTTTCTTTTTGTTTTTTGGGGGTGTTGGGGATCGAACTCAGGGCCTTGTGCTTGCTAGGCAAGTGCTCTACCACTGAACTAAATCCCCAGCCAGAACTAATGATTTTTGAAACTGAGAAGCAACTCTGGGTTTTTTTTTGGTGTGACTAGGCTCTTAATATTTTAATCTTCCAGGAATTTGAGTAAGAAGGTATGTGATATCAGAGGCTTGAAAAAGCAGAAATTATTCCTCATTTTAAAAACAGACTGGGAAAAAATAAATAAAAACAGAGTGAGGGTTGGGGATTTAGCCCAATGGTTAGAGTGCTTGCCTCACAAGCACAAGATCCTGAGTTCGATCCCCAGCACGCAAAATAAGTAAATAAATAAACAAAAACTGAGTTCCCTTGATACTTTAATTGTAAACAGTCTTTTAGGGCCAGAAAAGCAGAAATCCAGAGTTGCAAAACTTCCGAAAAGCCCGAATACTCTTCATAATGCGGGCAAACCATAAATATTCAGCACAGGGGATTTCAAATGTGGAGTTAGCGATCTCATTCATTTAGCTTTTTTTCTCTGAAGTTCTCATGATTTTCTTCTAAATTCATAAAGCATTTCTTTGTATCACATTCTTTTCCCATATTTGTCATTTTCATTTCCCTTTTATATGATTCATATTTTAATATAATAAGGCTGCATTACTTGCTGGCATGGATAGAAATTTGTGGGTATTGAAGAAGAGAGAACATTCAGAAATATTTTTAGAATTCTGTCATCTTAGAAGTTGATAAACCCAGAGACTTGTTATTTACCTACAACAAAAAAAAATGAATTTTGAATATTTGAGAGTTCACCCCACAACTCATCTTATCCACCAAAGAACAAGCTGAATAAATCTTTGCGGAAATTTAGTTTTCTCTAACTACTTCCTGCACAAAGATATAAAGGATTAGATTTTCAAAAACTACTTTTATTGTCTAGTGCAGATTTATACAAATCTCAGCAACTTGATCTAGTATCTAGTTACAATATATTATTTCATCTTCCTAGAGTGGAAAAAGATCTGTATTTAACCTACAGAGTCTCATGATGATTTTTTTTCTTATTTCCAAAGTATCTTCAGGAAACTGAAAGGACAAAGTCCCTTTACAAGCAGTGTAGCCACTGAACACTTTGTCCTCATCCTAGTGCCGGGAAGCCAATAAGGAAGCAAAGCAAACGTGCTAGAGAATTCTATACATGTGCTTTTGATATTTACTATAGCTACTACTATAGTGAATAAGGTTCACCCAATAAGATTTGTGAAATTAAACTATCGTCATAAGGGATGTTGTTCTTCATATTTACAGAACTTACATTTTTAGTTCTTAGAAGTCTTTATCAAATGAAAAGGAATCAGTATGCCTCTAGCCCCAACCCCTTCCTGCAGTTGAAAAAAGCTTGCAAGGACTAGCTTTGCAAAACTGATAGTGATCAACAATGTAGGGCATTTTTAAAAATTTTTTGTGATCCTCCTAGAATTTCCTAGGTCCAGCCCTAACATTAGTATAAAATAAACCACATATGATATTAGAATTTAGAGAAGGGAAAGAGGAACAGAGGTTTGGACTGAAATGAATGGTAAAGACCTTGAATTTCCAGGAAGAGCAGCTTTGCAAGGACTTCCAGACAGGGCATGCAGTGAGGGAAACGCGGCAACAGGAATGTGCCTGAGACCTGTCAGGAAGAGTAAGAAGGCTACACACTGTGTCTGTGCTTTTTAGACTTCAACATCTTACCACAGTGCAGCTTCTGATAAAATAAATCTGGATTGGGGCCTGAAATTTTCCATTTCTAACAGGATCCTCGGCAATGCTAGCACTGGCTTTGGGTCACATCTTGAGTAACAAGGTTGTGAGAAACTCAATTACCATAATCACTGAATCACTCGCGTTTACGTTGATACCTTATGAGACTGGCCCTCGCGTATTTTACTTTATTTGATCCCTACTTGAATAAAACAGCATCATGTGAAGTATCTGGTCCTATTGTCTCAACGCTACGGAAATATGACAAAGGACAGTTCAGGGACTCAGCACCACCTCACACTCCTGGCTACTCGAGAGATTCTCCTTTACAAAGTACTGAAGATCATCTTCAATCCATATTTGCCTGTCCCAGGCTGGACATAGGTAGACATGTCAGTGATAAAAATGCTCCATGCTCAAAGAAGTTTGAAAACACTGAGTTAAAATGGTTAAATTCTTTGCTACCATAGTCTCAGAATGTTTAATGTGAATGTACGTTAGGAATATTTAACAGAGAGACTGACCATGGACATAAGGCTTTCTGTGTATTCATACCTATTGGAGAAGTTTAACCACTTAACAAAGAGTATTCAGAGTGGCTATTAGTTCCCTCTTCTTAAATTCACAGACACTTTTTGTATCAATGTAATCAATGACCTACACTTAAAGAGAAGTCACTCGGGACAGAGTTTGTGAGGGAATCAGGTCAGATATAATGATCATCTTCGCACCACTCAGTCAATGGTGTTGAGCATAGAGCCGTTTCCATAGAAAGTTTAAAACACAATTTCACATGCTAAGCACAGCCCTGGAAACAGGACCAGTCTTCAATATACCAACAGAAGCAGAATGGCTCACCACAAGTAAGAGAAGTGCCCAGCAAAGGTCCCGAGGTTTGTAGGGAAGTTTTCCAACCATGCTGCATGGTGCCTTGTGATCTTTGTCTTTGCCAGTGAAGAGAAAAACCAAATACTTCCCAGCAGGAGACTTGAAAAATCTGATCTCAGACTCGCCCACTACCATGACCAGGAGAGAAACCTCTAGTGACATAAAATACATGCGATCCAAAGCTATGACCGCCACAGCAAGATACTTCTCTCACCTTTCTTTGGACTGGTTATGTTGGAATAAATACTAGATGGAGATTTTGCCTGCAGCAAATGGACACATGGTGTTGATAGGCCATTCCCATTTTTAATATACAAAGCGAAAAGAACTTAACCAACCTGGCTTTTTCCTTTTACATGCAGATGGAACTCTATGCTTTCAAACTTCAGAAGAAAGTTACACAAATGCTGTCCCGCTGGCTACATGAGTCTTCCTGATACCAAAGTTCCACCTCCTAGGAAGCTGCTGTGCAAAGGTTCTCAGTGTGACCACATCAGAATCACCTAAAGACCTGGCTATGGCACCGAGCACTGGGATCCACCCTGCAGTTTCCGACTTGGTAGGACAGCGCCGAGGCTTGAGGAGCGGCAGTTCTTTTAAGTTCTCAGGTGCTGGTGATGTTTGTTGCCCAAGGGCCACAGTTTTAAGAACACGGCTGGAATGTAAGCAGCCTGGTCCTCATCCCTTCCCCTACAAATGAGAAGCTGGAGGCACAGAGAATGTGTCAGCCACGCTGAAGCCAGAAACAGTCCCTCGGCCACAAGTCCTGAGCGTGATCCCTCCACTGCTCTGTCCTCCTGTGCTGCTTCAGTCACATGCCTGGTGCCTCAAAATGTTCTATGTAGCCACTCCCTACACTCCCCTCCCCTCCCTTATCAGGACAAATTGGGGGACTTTGATACAGCAAAAGAGATTAGTGAGTACACCCTGTCAGTCCAGCCTTCTGATGTATCTTTGCCTTTTATTGTCTTTCAGCTATTTTATTACTCTATGAGTTGTTGAAACTGATACTAATACAAATGATTCCTGTCTGAAAAAATTAAAGTGAGTTGGACCGCTTCAAATACAATTGATTATTGAATTGTAGGCATTGCCAAACATGCATCTACTTGTGAACTATTTCAGCACGCTGAAGTATCTAAGAATTTGTGTTCTTTTATTTCTCCTTTGAATTTATAAATAATAATGTTTTATAATTTCAAGAATTATAAATTTTATAACTTAAAATTCCTTTTCAATGAGCTCCACAATAAATAATGAGTTAAATAAAATCTTTGGCATGTGTTCATTTAATCAGTATTTTTTTTAATTTTTGTATGATGCAAAGTCAGCACTCAAAAATCAATATCATTCCTGTATACAAATAACAAACTCACTGAGAGAGTTTGTTATTCACCATTCACAATAGCATCAAAAAAAGAGAGAAATACTTAGGATATTTAGGAATAATTCTAACAAAGCAAGTAAAAGAACTTTACATTGAAAACTACAGTACTCTGAAAATGGAGATTGAAGAAGGTATCAGAAAATGGAAAGATATCTCTTGTTCTTGGGAAGACCCAACATAGTGAAAATACTTCCTAAATTACTACACAGATTTAATGCAATTCTGATCAAAATATCAATAACGTACTTCACAGAATTAGAGAAAACAATCATAAAATTCATTTGGAACCAGAAGAGACTAAGAATAGCAAAAACAATTCTGGGCAACAGAACTGTTGCCCAAAACAACAGGGCAACAGGGCAACAGAGTCAAGGCAGGGGGCATCACAGTCCTTGACTTGAAATTATACTATAAAGTTACCATGATAAAAACAAAACAAAACAAAACAAAACAAAAACAGCTTCATGGTACTGGGGGAAAAAAAGACCCAAGGATCAATAGAACAGATTAGAAAGTACAGAAACAACTTCAAACATACTCAAAAACCTTATCTTCAACAAATGGGCCAAACATCCTCACTGGAAGAAAGATAGCCTCGCTAATAAATGATACTGGAAAAATTGGCTTTCCACATGCCAAAGACTAAAACTAGACCCATGTCTCTCAGCATGTACTAAACTAAAATCAAAGTGGATCAGAAATCTAAACATTAAAGCGAAAACACTAAATTGCTGGAAGATAGACTAGGTAGAACTCTTGAAGACATAGGTGTAGGGAAAAACTTTATGAACAAAACTCAGACTGCATGAGAAATACTACAAAGCATCAACAACTGGGATCACATCCTATTACAAACCCTTTGCATAGCAAAAGAAACCACCAACAGAGCGAAGAGACAACCCACAGAGTGGGAAAAAAATTTTGCCAGCTATTCCACAAAGGTCTAACATCTAGAATATATAAAGAACTCAAATAAATCAGACCCCCCAAACTTAAAGACTCAGTCTACAAATGAACATCTGAAATGAATAGACACTTCTCAGATGAAGAAGTACAAATGGCAAATAAATACAGGAAAAAGTGTTCAACATCACTGGTCATTTGAGAGATGCAAATTAAAACAACACTGAGATTCCATCTCACTCCAGAAAGAATGTCTATTATGAAAAAATCAACCAATAACACATGCTGGAGGGGATGTGGGGAAAAAGGAACCCTCCTCCACTGTTGGTAGGAGTGTAGACTGGTGCAACCATCGTGGAAATCAATGCGGAGATTCCTCAAAAAACTACAACTAGAGGTTTCATTTGACCCAGATATTCCTCATCATGGTATCTTCCCAGAAGAATGAAAAGCATCATACCACAGCATACATGCACACCCATGTTTATAGTAACACAGTTTTTAATAACTAAATCTTGGAAACAGCTCAAATGCCCAGCAACTGATGAATGGATAAAGAAGATGTGGGGTTTTTATACAATGGAGTGCTAGTCTGCCATAAAGAACAATAAGCTTGAGAAGTTTCCAGGCAAATGGATGCACCTTGAGATCATAGTCTTAAATGAAATAAATTGGACACACATACTTAAATATTGCATTATTTCTATGGTGTGAGAAACAAAGTATAACTAAGAATGAAAATGTATAACAGATAATGTAAAAAAGAAAGAAAATATCCAAATGGATAGGAGAACTAGAGAAGGGGAGGGGGAAAGGAAGGAAGGGAAAAGGAAAAGAAAAAGAAAAAATGTAAAAACTGTAGATAAAGCTGTTGTAAATAAGGAGGAGAAGAAGAGTTGAAGGGATGGGAGGATAAGGGGAAAAAAACAAGATATATCATGTACAGGTACAAATAAACTATGAGGAATACAATCATTATGTATACCTACAATGTACCAATAAAACTTCTTAGTTCAATAAATAAATAAATTTTGTATCATTATTTTACCTTGTTTAAAATATATATATATATATTTATATATTGGGGGGGTTGGGGATTTAGCACAGTGGTAGAATGCTTGCCTACCAAGCGCAAGTCCCTGAGTTCAATCCCCATCACCCCGGGCAGGGTGGGGGGGAGTATATATATATCTCTCTTAAAGGGCAGAGTATATGAATGCCAGAATAAAAACATCCAAAACTCTTCTTCTCCATAAAAGTAAAGAGGTCAGTGGTAAAAATGGTCAAATCCAACTTTTTCAGAATTCTGGAAATAACTAACGCACTGTAAAATTCCAAGGAGTGCTTAGTCAAGAAAAATGGTCAAATCTTGATAAGAAAAGTGAATTTCTTTGTGTTATTTTAACTTGACCTCATCCCATTCCCCTCTCCCTAATTCCTTGGCTTCACGGTAGCAATAAAAACCAACAACCTCACTACTATGTTCACTTTGAAAAACCACAAGCCTAACAGCCACTGGAGAGGAGACAATGGGTGTAGAACTTCTACAAGCCCCATATTGGCTAAGACTTGACCTATGTGGTAGCTCATTGAAAAATCTCCGTTTTCTAGGCTCGTCTGTTTGATATGACTCAGAATTTTCTCTGTGCCAACAGCCCTAAACTTATAGAATTTTTTTTTTTAAATTAGTGTCAGGGTTTAATGTTGCAGCTGCCTGCAACAGTGCTCCTGGGGCTGAGGATTTAGCTCAGTGGTTAGAGTTCTTGCCTTGCAAGCACAAGGCCCTGAGTTCAATCTCCAGCATCAAAAAAAAAAAAAAAAAAACAGCGCTCCTGGTAAGAGTTAACAAGAGCCTGGCCAAAGTACAAAAACTGAGAAACAAGATATCTATATGGGGCTTTGAAAAGCAAATGATTCCTAGCACTCAGAAGATCACTTACATGTGCGAGGTGGTGTGCGGATATAGGAAAGAACTGAGAAGGTCCTAATCTCCTACTTACCGTTTTCCTTGAGTCTCTCAAACAAATAAGAAGAGGGGTTGAAGGCAGGGGAAAGGGTTGGGGGAAGAAAGAAGAATCAAGATATATTATGTACAGGTACAAACTCCCTATGATGTATGTGATCATTATTTATATCTAAAATGTACCAATAGCTGGGCATGGTGGCACACACCTGTAATCCCAGCACTCAGGAAGCTGAGGCAGGAGGATTGCTGCGAGTTCAAGGATAGCCTGAACTATATCGTGAGAACCTGTCTCAAAAAATAAAAATAAAAAATAAAATAAAATGTACCAATAAAATTAATTTTTTAAAAAGATGGAATTTCCCTGTCCTGGTAAAGGCCACCTATAAAAAGTCACAACTAACATATACTTACTGGTGAAAGATGAGATACTTTCTGCTAAAATCTGGAACAAGACAAGAATGTCTGTCTTTATCTCTTTTGTTCAACATTGGTTAGGAAGTTCTAGTCAGAGCAAGTAAGCAAAAAGAAACAAGTAAAAGGCTTGTGATAAGAAAGAAAGTAAAATAATTTCCATTTACAGATGATACAAAATGGTACATAGAAAACCCTAAGAATCAATAAAAATTTGAGAATATAATAATAAGTTTAGCAAGGTTGCAGGATACAAGTTCAATACACAAAAAGTAATTGTCTTTCTAAATAATAGTAGTAAATAAACCAAAAATGCATTCAAGAAAATAATTTCATTTACAAGAACATCAAAAAAAGGAAATAAATACTTCAGAATAAAACTATCATAAAGTGGAAGGCTTGTGAACTGAAAATCTGGAAAACATCACCAAAAGAAATACCTAAATAAATAGGCAGTCATCCCATATTAATAGATCATAAAACTTACTATTGTTGAAATGTCAAAATGTCATTATTCCACAAATCGATCTACATATTCAATTTAGTCCTTACCAAAGTCTTAGCTGTATTTTTCTCCAGAAACTGACAAGTTGATCCTATAATTTTACAGAAACTCATGGGAACCAACATAACCAAAACATTCTTGAAAAAAAAAAAAAACAAAGTTGTGGGCCTTAGATTTCCCACTTTCAAAACTTATTACAAAGCTATAGAAATTAAGACAGTGTAATACTGGCATAAGGACAGGCATGATCGATGGTGACAGAATTGAGTTCAGAAATAAACCCTTACATCCTGATCAACTGATTTTCATCAAGGTTACCAAAACAACTTGGCAGAGAAACAATAGTCTTTCCAGCAAACAGTGCAGAGACAAGTAGACATTGATACATAAAAGAATACATTTTAATCCCTGCCTTTTATCATATGTAAAAAATAATTCACATTGATTATATATGTAAATGTAAGAGGTAAAATGATAAAACTCTTAAAAGAAAATGTAAAAGCAAATTTTCATGACATTGTGTTAAGTGATTGTTTCCTGCCTGGCATGAAAAGTACAAACAATGAAATAAAAAGTAGATAAAGTAACTTTCACAGAAATTAAAAACTTGTTTCTAAAAACAGATGACTAGATAAAGAAAATGCGGTATTTACACACAATAGAATACTATTCTGCCATAAGGAGGAATAAACATGAGTCCTTTGTAGGAAAATGAATGTACCTAAGACCATATGTTAAGTGAAGTAAATCAGACACATGAGCTTAAATATCACATGGTTCCTCTTATATGATAAACCCAAATTAGAAATAAAGAGTAAAATCAAAGATAGATAGTAGAAAGTAGGAAGGAAGATCTTTCTCAGATGAGAGGGAGATCAAGAGATAGAGAAAGGGGGAGGCCGGATAAGGAAAGGGGATAAAAAGAGAATTAAGGAATGTTGTGTACATGTACCAGGTCATCACAAGAAATGTAATCATTATGTACTTCAGACATCTACTAATAAAAAATAAAAATAAATAAATAAAAGCACAATCAAGAAGGTGAAAAGACAAAACATAGAAAGGTCTAAATAAATAGGAAGAGGTTCATGGATCAGAAGACTTACAATTGTTAAAATAATGATATTATAAATTGATCTATGAATTTTAAATAGTATATTTGATAAGGGACATGAATGTAGATTATATAAAGAATTCTTACAACTCAACAGTAAAAAGACAACACAATTAAGAAAAGAGCAAAGAATTTGATAATTGTTTTTCAAAGTTATCTAAATGGCCAACAAGCACATACAAAAATACTAATGGTTAGTCATTAGAAAAATGCTAATAAAAATCACAAGGTGACACTACTTAATAATTTAAAAAAGGACTTTAATTTTAAAAACATGAAACGGGTATGATGTGAAATTATAACTCTCACACATTTAAGATGGGAATGTGAAATTATGTAGCCACCTTGATTTCCTCAAAAAGTTACATATAAATTACCAGATAATCCAATAATTCCTAGACATACTCATTTCTACTACCACCAAGAGAAATAAAAATATATGCCCACACAAAAATTGTAGATGAATGTTTCTAACAGTATTTATAATACTAGCTAAAACGCAGAAAAAAGCTCAAATGTCTATCAACTGTTGCACTGACAAATAAAATGTGGTATATCCATACAATGAATTGTTATTCATAAAAGTAAATGAAGTACTGATCTATGCTACATTATGGTTGAACCTTAAAACAGTTTTCTAAATGAAGGAAACAAGACCCAAAAGGCATGTAGTGTATGGTTCTATTTATGTGAAATGCCCAGAATAGGCAAATCTACAGAAACTGAAAGAAGCTTCATGGTTGCCAGTGAATGAGCAAAGGGGGAATAGAAAGTGCTAATGAATACACTTTTTTGTTAGGGGGTAATGAAAATAATCTGAAATTAAATATTGGTGATAGTTGCACAACTTTTAGTATACTGGAAAAAGTGTCTGAATTGTATACTCTAAAGAGGAGGAATATTATGGTACGTGAAATTATGTATCAGCAAAGCTATTTTTAAAAAACTAAAATGGCATAGCTTTCAAATTTCTTCCTCGTAGCCATCGAATTGGCCATTTAAAGCTGAATTTCTCTCTTTGAGTAGCCTTTAAAAACACATACGCACATGTAACAAAAACTAACAGATGTATCTGACTCCAAATCTTGATAGCCTATCAGTTTGATCACTGGAAAAACTGAATAAACCTGCAAGATCATTTGAATTTTGAAGCAATCTTTAAGGTCATTATTCAAACCACTCTTCACCTCCACATTTTACATGAGGAAGCCAAAGGTGTTTAGGTAAAATGAGTTTTTCAAAATCACAGTTATATATTTAGACCAAAGTCGATCTCTGCTTACCTCTATAGCATCGTGAGATTTGAGTAACACTAATGTCAACACATCTATGGGTTCCTCTGTGTATGGTACAGATGTGCAGCATACTTTCCCATGTTGTCCTGCTTCTGAAGGTTCAACACAGAACCTCCTCAGATAAATATCTCCATCCTTCCCCACACCCATCATCAAGCCTGTTCTCCTCCTCCTAGAACACAGAACTTTTACAACACCCTCCACTCTGTTCCTCACCAATGACAACCCCTTTCCGCTGCCCCAGATTTGTCCCTGCCTTTTTCTTATTGCCTTATTCCTATTGTCAGGTGCCTCAAGTCACCTTCTCTCCTCAATCACGGGTAAGATAGGAACCTCTTCCCCTTCCCTTTCTCAGACCCACCCCCGTAACAAGGATCGTCACCTCCAGGAGAAGCCCCTTCCTTATTGCCCAACTAGTTGGCTGCAGGGACAGGCCAGCAGCTTTTAGAACCTCCATGATGGGTGAGAAAACATTCCTGGAAATCAGACTGAAAAGCTGAATATAACTTCCCCACAGGAACAATACACTGCACACACCACAGGCCCCAGGAGGTAGGCTCAAGTCGTTGTCCTCCTAACAGCCAGAAAGGATACACACAGTAGGAAAGAAATACAAACTATATAGGCTGTTTTCATAAGTTGGCTATTGTGAATTGTGCTACTATAAAGGCGGGTGTGCACATAGCACTGTAACTCTTTTGAGAACATAGATAAAGAAAATGTAGTATATATATATATAAATATATAAAATGGAGCAATACTTGGCAATAAAAAGGATAAATTTGAGTTATTTGTAGGAAAATGAATAGATTTTGGACCATAATGCTACATGAAATTAAGCAGACACAGGTTAAATATCATGTGTTTTCTGTAATATTCAAACTATAAATAATTTAAAGAGCAAAATAAAAGACAGATGGTAAAAAAGGGGAGGTAAGGGGCTGAGGGTTTAGCTCAGTGGTAGAACTCTTGACTAGCAAGCGCAAGGCCCTGAGTTAGATCCCCAGTACCGACCCACCAAAAAAGAGAAAAGAGAAAGGGAAGTAGACTCTGGGGAGATGGGAAGGGAATCTAGTTAAAGAAGAGTGAAGGGAAGAGGAAGGAGATTAAAAATGATCAAGATGCTGCATGTATATGCACCAGTTCCCCAAGATGAATGTAATTCTTATATATTGCAAACATATAGTAATGAAAATAGTAGCTGACATGAGATGTAGGACAAGAAAGTACCAACATAGTTATCGCTGCTGTTTTTAATGTACACAGGTTGAGTATCTCTTATCTGAAATGCTTGGTACCAGAAGTGTTTTGCATTTCAGATTTTTTCTGATTTAGGAATATTTGCATATAGATAATGAGATATCTTATATATCTTCTGAAAGGATATTCGTAGTTGCCAGGGGACTAAAGTCTAAAAACAAGATCTGTTTATGCTTCATACAGTGTATGCACAAAGCCTGAAGATAATTTTATGTAATTAAAAAAAAAAGAAAGAAATGCAAACTCTATCACCACTTCCAAACAGTCAGCCTGTAAACAGAACCACTGTTCTGTTCTTCAGTCAAGGATTTTTTTGTACCTGGCCTTATTTGTATTATTGCTGTATTTAAGCAAATGGATTCTGCATTCCCACAGAAAACCCTAGCGTGTGTTCTGAAAACTGAGCTTCCCATGACCTGGGACCTTGGCTAGAATGAGGCACCACAGCACAAGAGGAAGACGCAGCCGGGGTTTTTCAGAGGGTGTGGCGACACCAATGACTCATGCTACTTCCTTGTTCTAAGCCTTTTCCATTACTAGGGTGGAGAAAGCTCACAGTCAGGCTTGGGGAAGTGCACTGTTTTTAGACAGTGCTCCTAGTATAGGGATCGCTTTTTGTTTTCCTTTCACGACAATGCAAAGCAGTGAAATAAAAATGTGGAGCAAGATAGCGAGTTTACAACCATGACCATGAGATATGGGCGCTCAGAACTATACCCCAAAATATAGTGCTTTTGCATGCTAGGTATTTGAACCAAAAGATACAGAAAGAAGCAGCCTCAGACCAAGCGAGAGTCCTCTGACCATCTTCCACCATGCTCCTCTTACTCTGAATTCTTACCTGAAGCAAGTCATAGGAACCAGAATTCCCCAAGGTGAGTCATAGAAGACAAACTCCTTTTCCTCAAGGCAGATCATATAACTTAAAAATATTACTGTAGGGGCTGGGGATTTAGCTCAAGTGGTAGAGCACTTGTCTGACCTGCACAAGACCCTGAGTTCAATCCCCAGCACCCCCTCCAAAAAAAGTACTCCACCTTTCTGTGTAGGTCCTGGCATTAAAAAATTACCTGATCTACCTTATCAGTAGCTCATTAGACCTTCATTCCAGAAGGACTGCTGCCCACACAGGAGAAAGGGACCACAGAAAGCCCAAGAGGAATCCTAACAGGCCTGGCCCAGTTTCCCTACTCGATCTGTTACTATTAGGTCACAATTTTTTGTCCAGTCACATTTCTATACACTTGTCCATTCTTCATCCAAGTTGAGTGTAAAAGTAACAGTTTTCCTTGGGTCTTTGGACGTGCATCCCCAAGGCTCCCATGTTACGTAAAACTTGGGTTAAGTAAATTTGGTGTTTTCCCTTGTTAATCTGTCTCTTACAGGAGTGTCAGCCATGGCCCTTATGAGGACAGGGAAAGGTACCACACCTTTTAACCCCTACAAAGACAACAAGAAGGGGTCCTCTGTAGAACAAACGCAACGTTTACTAAAATGAGTTCCGTAGAATTTGCAAAAAAAAGTCAAACTCAGGATAGATTCTTCTTTTTCTGTAGTAGGACACTGACTCTTGAAGCATACAAAGCCATAAAAACAACAAAGAAAAAAGGAGAGAGATGAGTGCAAGGAACAGAGTAAGTGTGAACATCATTTAGCTTTCCAATGTGAGTACTGTGGTCTAAAGACTCAGTTCCCCAATTGCTATTTGGTATGTAATTTCATTGCATCACTCTTTCCGATGTTTTCTCTCTGAATAGGTAGAAGTCAGCAGTTCCAGACACTAAGTCTGACTGTGGTAGAAGCAAAGCCCTTAGGTCCTCTTCAAGTCCCCACATTGACAAAAAGAGGAATAACTGAGGTTTTCATACCTTGTGAGATTTTCAAAGCATTGCACAGAGATTAAATACCAGCAGTTATATAAAGCCATCTATAATTTAAAATTGAGAGAAAAGAAGTCAAGGTATTGAAGAAACTAGAGACAAACTCAGGGGAAAAAATAAAACCAAAAAGGATTACTGCTGGTCCACTGAACTATACTGCTTTTGAAATACTATCATTCAGATTATTCAAAGAATGTACTTGTTTAAAGTCTCTTCTTTATTGAAAAGAGGAACTGAAAGAAAGGAAGGCACGGCTTTCTATTCCACAACAAAATTATGCCCTTTATATGTAGCGCTGTGAAAACTAAATTTTAAAAATTAGGTAAAACTCTATAGCATGTCTGGCACATGTTAAGGGATCAATAAGACTTGTGTATTACAATTTTCATTTTAATTATTTTGGTTTTGTCTTAGTCACTTTCTCATCAATTAGATACAACACCCAAAGCCTCATGGTATCCAGGAAGCAGAGACAGCCAAAGCAAGAGCCAGGGAGGGAGACATAAGCTGTGGGTTAGGCCCACAGTGATCCACCTTTTCCAGCCAGGACCCACTCTTAGCAAGTCAGCTGTAATGCTCTATAATCCATGATCCAACCACCTTCCGAAGTCCTGCTTCAGATCTCAAGAGGCTTTAGCGGGGCATCTAGATATAAACCATCTGTTATCATTACAGAGATGGATCTGTGAGTTACAAGGAAATTTCTGGCAGGCAAATAACTCATCCAAACTGTCTGGCAAGTATGTATTATATTTCATTGTTCATTTATAGAAAATAGAATGACATTTTAGTTTTCGTGTCAAAGAATTAAGTAATGCCATACTCTCAAAAGAAACATTGGTTTGTATATTTTTATCTAAAATGCATTTCAGCCCTAAATCCCTGAATGTTAGTATTTTTGACCTGTAGAAATTCCTGAATATTAATATCTTTGACCTACAGTATCTTTGAGAAACTGTAGCTACAAACACAGTTCTGGAAACAGGGTAAAAGTTATACTTTTGTAAGGGAAATTTACATTTATAGAGGAAATCTTCAATTTTAAGACTGTCTCCCACTCTGTACCAAGAAGAGAGTAACTAAATCACCAAAAATGTTTATCAAAGGAAAAGGCACCAGTTTGCTTCATGATTACTTTCCCTGCACCCTTCTTTCTCTGTTTTGATGGATGATGGCATTTAAGCCTAAATTCAAAGCTACTTCTTTGATATTTGCCACGTGAAAGCCTCTGCTCCTGAGTTTCTGAGTGTCTGCACGTACACACAAGGTATAGATACCATTAAACTCCCCTTTGCTCTTTCTTGTTAATTTCTCTTTTGTACTAGGGGTCTGATCTAGCTAAGATCTATGAATCGTAGATAGAAAATTATTTTCCCCCCATAGGCCTTGGCAACTAATTTTATTTACTAGATAATTGCTGAATCTTAATTTATTTAGCTTTATAAAGGCTCCAGATGTTCCAAAACACCCTAGAAAGGGGATATGAATAAGAAAAAATGGGAAAGATGTTCAGATTTAAGGGTCCTGTCAAGCTTATCTATATGGGTTATCTATGCCTGTGTTGGTTCTGCTTAGGCTATTTCACAACCCTTTAAATGTAGACATGAATTTGGAGAAAATTCAGTGCCATGGAAATAATTCCAGTGCATAAAAATGCAAACTGGGCTCATCTGGATATGATCGATCTTGCCAGTTTTGTGTTTATTGGTAAATACACTTCATATTCTTTATTTGTTGGTTCTCTTTTGAAATGGTTGTGACATCTATTGTTCCCCTCATTGATTCCTGATTCTCTGATGCATGTTCATTCTATATTGTATGAAAATCACAATTCTACTGCCATTAAAAATTTATCTTTTAATGAGCATAAACATCAAACTTATACTGCTGTGACTCCGTGACCTTCCTGGCAAGCTCTCTGCCTCTCCAAGGAGAGATTTACACCTTGCTTCCTCCAGTTTCTAGAAAGCCATTGTCAGGCTTGTTCAGTCAAAGATAACTGTCTAAGCTTACTGAGGAAAGAGCAGTGCCCTAGCATCTTTAAATCACTTTTTAAAATTTTTCTTTTTTTTTTTTATCAGTACAGGTTTGCAGTATACAATGTTTACATTCCTTTTAGGGAGGTGGTTAATGTACATAACACAGCTTCATTCCTTTTCTCGTCCCCTTCCCCATCCGTCCCTCCCCACCCATCTCTTAATTCCTATTTGAGAAACAGCTATCTCTTACTTCCATTTATCTATCTTTCGTTTTGCTCTTTATTTATAATTTTGGTTTCTCATGTAAAGAAACTATGATATACGCAAGCTTGTCTGTCTGATTAATTTTACTTAATATATGGTTCCAAGGTGCATCTATTTGCTGACAATTGACTTAAATTTACCTTTCCTTATGGCAGAATAGTACTCTACTATGTGTAAATACCACACTTCCTTTATCCATTCATCTGTTGATGGACATACAGGCTGCTTCCAAGATTTAGCAATTATGAATTGTGCTGCTATAAACATGAGTATGTTTTTAAATACAAGAAAAATCTTCAAAGCATCCAAGGGAACATACTAATCAGCTACTGAGGTAAAACAGGTAACATCAAGCAAAGGAAGGAAAGAGAGTTTCTTGGAGGAAAGATTCGGAAGCCAGACTTTAATTAAGTCAGCTCAGTATATCAGTATTATCAGCTCAAGCACAAGAGTCTACTCAAAACCAATGCCTTACTCTTTTTAATTAAAATTTGGTTAATGTTTTTAAGGAAGCAAAATATTGAAAAACATTTCATTTTCCTATTTTATAATTGTAGCTTTTAGAATTAAAAGCATCATACCACAATGATATATGCACATCTATGTTTATAGTGGCACAGTTTGTAATAGCTAAATCTTGAAAACAGCCCAAATGCCCATCAACTGATGAATAGATAAAGATGTGTTTTTATTTTTTTATACTATGGAGTACTACTCTGCCATAAAGAGCGATAAGCTTGAAGTATTTCCAGGTAAATGGATGTATCTTGAGACCATTCTCTTAAGTGAAATAAATTGGACACACATGTTTAAATACCATATTGTTTCCCTGGTGTGAGAAATTAAAAGTGTAAATAAGGACTAAAATGTATTATATTGGGAAAGGGAAGAAATTGTTCAAGTGGAAAAGAGAACAAGAGAGGGGAAGGGGGAAGGAATGGAGAGACAAGAGAAAAAAGAATAGAAGAAAAAAATGGAAACAAAGCTTTTGTAAATAAGGAGGGAGGAGGGATTGGAGGGAGGGGAAGGGAATGGGTAAAAAAGAAGCAGTAAGATATATCACGTACTGGTACAAATTACCTATGATGAATGTTATCACTATGTATATCTAAAATGTACCATTAAAATAAAATTTTAAAAAGATAATTGTAGCTTTTTGGGGGAGTGCTGGGAATCAAACTCAGGGCCTTGCACTTGCTAGGCAAGCACTCTACCACTTGAGCTAAATCCCCAACTCCTGTAGTTTTATTTTTAAAAATTAAAGAAACAGAACAACTAACAACTTTCCTCTAAGGAATATGCTGCTAAGATTTCAGGTCTTTATTTTTTAGGGACTTTAATCTTATTTATATAATTACAGAATTGCATATTTAATTAATTATTTTCTAGGCGCTGGGGATTGAACTCAGGGTCTTGCGCTTGCTAGGCAAATGCTCTACCACTTGAGCTAAATCCCCAGCCCTGGAATTGCATATTTATACTAGTAACACCACTCTGCTTATGTAAGAGCACTTCATGTAATTGAAATAATGACATAGAATTTAGTCATCCTAACTATAGAACCATTCATGTAGATTACAAAATTATGAAGAAATTTTAAACATATTTCTATGTGAATGTGCAGTATTTCTCACAAAAATGGCAACAAAGTACAATCATATAAGTAGCTGAAGATTACATGATTATCTAATGAATATTACTAATGATGTTAATAAGTGTTTAATAGAAAGGAGGAGCAAGTACAAGATTTGAGTCTTCAATGTGAAACATTTATTAAAAGATTACAGAAACAAATGGTAGCCAATTCTGATAAAATGCCATGATTGTTCTTTAAATTATTAATATTTCTTTTATTTGTATCTTTCACATGTTGCCTATTATGAACCTGATTAGATGGTGAGATAATTTTGCCAATCACTAGTCAAGCATCTCTTCCCTATAAAGTCACCCATGATGTCCACAGGACCAAACTAATTTTTTCCTTTGATCCCAGAATATATGTCCCATAAGTGCTCAACAATTTATGTATTTATATATATATGTACATAAGTGTCGTACAGTGAAAACAATGTAGATGTTAGAGTCAAGCCAGATTTGAATTCCAAAACAACCAAGTGCTAGTTGAGCAATCACAGACGAGCAATAAACATTGTAAGACTCAGCAAGATGCACAGTAAAATTGTTACTGTATTAATTTATGTAGAATATAGTATTATAATATTGTGAAGATCAAGGGAAATAATATATGCTATCACCTGGAACATATTAAGTGCTCACTAAAAGTTACATATAAACACTTCCACTGCTTTCCTAGATCAATAAGCTCCTTTTATCTGTTTCATTTTATGTATGTATGCTATATAATGTTGAACTGATTTGTAACAGAAAATGGGGAATAGCTAAATCACAACTGCCTTCAAAATTAATATTTCTCACACTCCCACATCTTGTTTTTTTGGCGGGGAGGTGTTACTGCGGATCGAACTCAGCACCTTGCGCTTGCTGGGCAAGTGCTCTACCGTGAGCTAAATCCCCAACCCCTCACACCTTGTTTTGATAAGTCATCATTAGTGTTCACTTCTTCCCCAACTTTTCTAGAGATGCTGTTTTGCAACCAGCATCTGAAAAAAAATACAAACACTGAGCAACTTCTGACCCTTGCAAAATGTTCCTGGTCTTTCTTCTTCACTATTCACAAAGGGAGACTAATATCTAAGCCAAATTAACTATGGAAGGATGACACATTTGCCCAGGCAGAAAGATCTAGTTCTGTCTGTTCACAAAATGTGGCCACGCTGCAGGGAGTAGGGATGGGAGTGTAGGAGACTGAGGCTTTGGTCATCTGGCACTTCTGGATGCTGCCTGAACCTGACTGAGTTTCTCCCCCTGTATTTCACACACTGCCCAAACCAAATTTCAGTCCCTGCCTTGTCGCCTGAGGTTTCTTCTACCGTTTCCTCATATTTTTATCTTGCCATCCTCGTGACTCAATTCAGTTTCTACCTTGTCCAGAAACGCTTCATCAAACAACGTACCTCTCTTCAAAATCACTCTCCCTACCCTGGAAAAATAGAAGCAATTACTTATAGCCTGTATTAGCTTTAGAGCTGATAAGGTGTAAGAGATCCAGTCATGTTTGAATTTTAATAAGCAATGAAAATCCAAAATATTTTGAGATATGTATATACTATGTATTGCTCAGCTGGAATTCACATTTAACTTGGCACCTTGTATCTTTGCTTGCTAAATCTGGGGATCCCATTACCTTGTCTTGTGTGATGGCATTTTATCAGGTCCCTAGTCTTGCACCTCACTATTCATAAGTGTTGCCACACTGCAAGCTTTCTGAGGTCCAGAACAGAGTCTAATTCTTTTGTCCCTTTACCTCTTCTATCTCACCCTTCCTGGTGCTTCTCTACCAAATACCCAGGACAGTGTCTTAAACGCTGTTAGAAAAGCAGGAGTGAGCTGCTCACTCTTTCTTCCATTCCTTTTTTCAGTTTGCAAATATCTACTAAATTTCTGCCTGGTGCCAGGCACTGCAGTAGCTTCTACAGACACAACTTCAAACAAGATAAAGCTATTAACACCAAGGAATTTCCAGCTCTTTCAAGAATATGGGTGTGTTAGAAAACAATTTCAATTACTGCAGTAAATTCAAACCCAGGTTGAGAGAAAGATTTAGGAGAAAAGATGTCACGCCCAGTCTTCTGTATGACAAGAGTTTCCTGGGAGGAAATAACAGCTGAGCTGAGACCTGATAATTAACGCACACTAACGAGGTGGTAGGAGAGACGGGAGGAACTCCAGGCAGGGAGAACAGCATGAACAAAGGCGCAAAGTAACAGAGAACGTGGCATTGATGTTTAATTCATTAATTAGTCAAGTTTTCCTTTTAGTTCAAGCTTGTTCAGACCCAGGGATGCTACTGTTTTTCAAACCTCGAACCTCTTGGTTTTTTTCAAGGATGATAGCTCTTTTTTCACTTTCCATATCTGCCCTCTCTGAGCTCTAAGCCATCTGTTCTTCTTTCCCATACAATCGATTCAGCTGAATGTGACCAGCTGTGCCCACCCCTTGCCTTCCTCCCCACTCGGTCTTACCTTCTCTGCTCCATCGGAGATTCTTTCTCATTTTCCCCGTTTTTTCCTCCAGTTCCTGTTGCCCCACTGAGGCTGATGTCTGTGACTATAGCTACTTTCTGATCCACTTTTCATTCTACTTTTCCTTTTGAACCAAACCATAGTCCCTATAGTAGCTGCAGGGCTCCATTTGCAGGGCTCCAACTCTAACGGTGCAATTACCAGAGAAAAGAAGCCACATCTCCAGTGAAAGTTGCAAAGCGAGAAACAAGAATTCTCCAATAAAACCCAATAACTGAGGCTCTCCTCAACCACTGTCCTTGTCACTAGACAACTTTTTAAAGTCACTTTTGTGACCTCAACTGGTGCCTAGCACATAGCAAGCACTCAGTAAACTGTTGATTAAGAATTATATGTCAATAAATCTTCAGTTCTAATTGGATTTTATTCTAGTGAATCTTCTTCAGCTGTGACCAGGTAGAATTAAACAAGAGATGAACAGCAGCTAGCTTTCTGTACTAAGCATGTGTGAAATAAAATTCTGTAGAAGGCCATGGGTTTGCACAGGGCACCCACACAGAGCATAACAGACCAAACCAATAAAGAGCTGAGTGGCAATAACTAAGCCTTGTTTGGTTGTAGAATGTTCTGTAGTCAATTAACTAATGAGGCATAAATAATTAACTAGGAGCTGGGGATTTAGCTCAAGCAATAGAGCGCTTGCTAGCAAGCGCAAGGCTCTGAGTTCGATCCTCAGCACCCAAAAAAGAGAAAAAATTAGTTAAACCATAACCAATTAACTGGATGGTGACTAGCCTGTTGTTTTCCAGGTCATACTGCTGTGTTTCTGTACATGCTGTCAGACCCCGCTGTTGGTGAGACCTCTGGGAAGCTGGTCTAGTTCTGGCAGCTGCCCAGTTTGTGAATCAGTTCACTTTTATTTTGCGCAAATAAACTTCAATTTAATTGCTCAAAGGAATTTTCCTTCTAACACGTGAAAGCGGGAGTTTTAAGTGCCAGACAGCATTTGTGACGAGAAAGGATCTCTATGACGGTAACTTGCATGTGTCAGCTTGACTGAGCACAGAGTCCCCAGGTATTTGGTCAAATATTGTTCTGGATATTTCTGTGTGCATATTTTTGGATGACCAATGTCATATTTAAATAGGAAGGCTGATAAAGCAGGTTGCCCTCCCTAGTATGAGTGGACCTCACCCAGTCAGTTGAGGCCAGACTAGAACAAAAAGGCTGACTGTCCCCCAGTAGAGAGACGTCTTTCTGCCTTGCGGCCTCCTTGGTAGCTTGGCACCTCTGAGCATTCAGACCAGACCTGCACCATCGGCTCTCTGCCTTGGTGACTCCTCCTGCAGAGCTTAATACTCGCCCGCTTTCATAATCATGGAGCCAACTCCTTTTAATACGTTTATGTATATAAACTTGTTATTTCTAGAGAGTCTCATATAGTATCCGGACATTAGGCAATCAGAAGCTACTTTGATTAGAATACATGTCTTTAATTCACCTTCTAAATCTTCCATTATCCGGGTTCATGCCATCTCCCTTGGCATAGTTCACCTTCACTGTGTGCAGGAGACTTCATTTTGGGGGGTCATTTCTCCATTTTCTATGACAAGATCCTTCAGAGAATATTCCTAATTTATTTGACTAGTAATCAGTTTCCTATAAATAACCAAATACATGTTCATCACACATATATTCAGGGCACTGAGGCTAACGAAGACACTGAGTCATATTAGACTTAGAGGAAGTCATAAGACAGGGAAAGAACTCTGATCTTAGATACACAAAAAATCTAAGGTAAAGCCAGTCAAGACATTCTCAGCAGACACTCTCTCATCCCATTGTATTGTGCAAAAGTAAAAATTTTGGAAGACATGAACGAACTGGGGATTGAAGGGAGTGCATGAGGTAGGAGTTTTGCAAGGATTTTAATGAAATCAAGGTGTTAAATATGTGATGCTAAGCAGTCTGCTTCACAGGTGTGCTACCTGTGTGGCTGCACAGAGCCCTGCACTCGGAAAGACCTCAACTGGCTTTAATGTTCTGTCAAGTCTCTTGATACTGCACTTGATCTTAGCCAAAAGGCCAAGAATTGATTGTCAATTCTCTTGAGATTCTTAATAATCTTTCAACAAAGGACATGGAACCGTGAAAATTATACATTTGGTCCCAATGATAAATAAAGCTGTCTTAAATTTAGTGACCAATTATAAGTCAGAAGTATTTATTCAACTTCCCACCTAATGATGAGTCTGATGACCCAAGAGGAACAAACCAAACTGAGCCCCCCTATTCCTCCCATTCTCCCCTTGGACAGAAAGAACAGAGAGCAAGAAGTGACTTGAGAAATGACCTTCAGAAGCTATGTTCAACTGATCCTCTGCAGAATTTAAAATGCAAGTTCCTATTAGCAATTCCTACAAGAACCTAGATAGCCCCCTCTAAAACCAACAACTACATCTCTTATAATGTGGAGACGTCTGCCCTTAGCCAGTGAAATGGCTCCAAAGTCCCCAGTCTAAGAACTAAGATAATTTGGTACTAGTTTCTGTGTTGGTCAGCTTTCCATTACTATGACCAAATACTTGAGAAAAGCAACTTACAGGAGCAAAGATTGATTTGACTCACAGATTCAGAGGTTTTAGTGCATGGCCTTCAGCTCTGTTGCTTCTGGGCCTGTATTGAGGCGGAACATCATGGCAGAAAGCATGGGATTGAAGAAAACTACCTGCTTCACAGTGGGCAGAAGGCAGAGAGAGACCATGAGCAGGAGAAGAAGGGCGCTGGAATAAGACACAGTCCCCAAGGGTACATCCCCCACTCCAGACCTACTCCTTCAGCTAGATCCCACTTCCTAATTCCATCATTTCCCCAACCAAATTATGAACCCACCAATGAATTAATTTGTGGGTAAGATCAGAGACAGCAGAATACAATCACTTCCAAAAGCCCCACCTCCGAACATTGCTGCTTCGAGAAAAAAGACTTTTGGGGACATTTTAGATCTAAATTGTAAGCTGCCAAAACCTTTCTCAATCATCTTTTACCTTTGACAAACTTCATCCAGTGGTAGAAAAAGGAAATGCCAATAACTGGGGAGCTGGTCACTTGCTATACAAATGTAATTACCCTTACTTCCACGTCAGGCATTGAAGCAGATCAAATAACCTATTTCTATGTTTTGCATGTACACACACACACAATCATATAAACAGGCAAGATGACAAGGTTTTATCTTTGTACAGATATTTGTACTGTATTTATAATACTCTGGATAGACAGTAAAAATGAAGGAATCCACACATAATTGATATATCCGTGAACTTTGATCCGGTGAGACACAGAAAGACACTACTAGCCAGTGTGATAAACAACCCGAATTGCTGAGATAGCAGTAGTCCTCACCCACCCCTTGAATTAGGACCATGCCCCTATCATGACTCACTCTCGACCACCCGGAAGGGCTTGAGTCTGCTCCTAGCTGCACCTCACATATTTTACCCCATGCGGAAGCCCCTCCAATTTCCCTTAACTCTGCCCCTAATTTTGTAAACATTCCGTCTTGAAGGCCTCTTTCATCACCTCCTTTGAGCGTTCTCCTGTTCTCTCCCAGGGCCCCGCGTTCCACAGGGTAAGACTGAGATGAACAGTAAATAGAGATTCCTTGTGCAAACCTTAATCTTGAGTCTCCAATTCATAGTATCCATTTTGGTCAGAAGCTGTAGACTGGGGGCTTCCGCACCTGGCTAACAGTAAAGAGATCGTCTGTTTCCTGTTTCTGGACTAGCTGGCTAAAGATCAGCAAACACCATTCACAAGGCTCACTGTAGCACCCCAGAAATCTGCATTTGTATTGAAATAGTTCGTCACAGTCTGGAGGTGGAGACCAGTGTATTTCACCGCTATCAGCATTCATCTTGTACAGAAAAGAGCTTGGCCCTTGCTTAGTCTTGGTTTTGCTCCTTGCCTGGGATCTGAGATCAGACCTGCAAGCTCACGCGCTTCATTTCCAGACATGGTAAGTCCCAAAGGTTTGCTTGAACAAACTGCACGTTCTCAGAACACTTAGGACTAGACACAAAACGATCTACATGCAAAACAAAACAAAAACAAAAGAAACCACCCCAGCTTACCCATGACCAATTTCTCGCTATTTTTCCCAGCTATTTTTAAATAATCAAATCACCATAGTATCTCTGGCATTTTGGAGATTGCAAGGCTTGTGAGTCACATCCTTATTTACAGGAACGAGGGGGGAAAAGTCAGCTTGTTCAGCATTTACTCCATTTATGAGAAGTGAGCTGGTAATTAAGCTGGAGCGGGGGACTCTTTCACATACAACTTTACCTTATCCTGCGATCTCTTTATCTTTCCCTTCTTGGGACTCTGACCTGATAGAACAGCCACTGCCCAGACATGTGTGGTGACAGATAGAGCAGACTGTCCTCATTTGCGGTCACAGACGCCTCCTCTTTTGGTGCAGGAAAAAAATTGGTTCCCTCCTTCGGCACACTGACTCGGTCTTTCATGCTCAGAACGCTGCTGCTGAACTCCTTCCTCCCTAAAAGGCCGATAAAAAGTTCTTAAAAGCCCAACTCCCCAGGGAAAGGCTGGTCTCCAGCGTGTGTGACTGCGGCGGCGGGCATTATCTTAGCTTCACTGATCCGCCTCCTAAAAGCTGCTCCTGTCCGCCTGCCTGCGGAGCTGCCCCAGAAGCGCGCAAGCGGGACCCGAGACGAACCGGCCAGGCCTCCAGAGAGCAGGACCAGTGGGCAGGATGGTAACACTCTCTTGGCAAACTCGCTTCATAAATGCATAACAGATTTTTCTTCAGGGAGAATTTGTTTGTAACTATGAGAAATAAAAAATATATATTCCCAGCTAACGAAAGAACTGTTAAAAACAGGAGGGCATTCAGAGACACCAAAGGACCTTGCTACTGGCTTTCTGAGTTACTTCACCTCTACCTTTGTAATTTCCCTCAATATGATCTGCATCACTCAACATGATTACTAGCATTATTCAAAAATAACATTGACAGTAAAAAATATATATATACTGTTTTAAGAGCTCAAGTTTAGTACTCTGTTCTGGGCTTGGCAACTTTGAAACATAAGGCAGGCAGTAGAAATTGGGTGGATTGTAGAAATTTTCGTGAAAAGCAGGATTATTGGGATTGCCAAATTAAATTTCTCTGCTTTTTATTCTGACAAGACACTTGATGCTGTACTCTATATAAAATACATTACTTATATTCTAAGGAGAAAATGTCCATTAAAATGGCTGTATAAGGTGCACAATAGTCCTATCATCTATCTACCTATTTATCTAAATACGAATAGCATAAATAACCCCATATTGCACCCTAAGCAACTGAAAACAAAGTATCTCATAAAATTCTTCAAACATATTCTAGCAGAGACTATGCTACCAATCATATGCTTAAAATTCCTCAAGCTTGTCTTCATTTTAGGATTAAGGCCAAAATTGCTAATACAACCTTCAAATTCCTGCCTTGTTCAACAACTTTATCATGTATCATGTTCTGACGTCTTCCTGCTCAGCCACACTGGCCTACATTCAAATCCTTGAATATGCCACAAGGCCTTTGCATGTTTTCAACGTTTAGATCTTCTTCCTCTGCCTGCCTTCCTTGCTTCTTCTATTGTTCTTACTCATCCACAGATCTTATCACATTAGTCACTGCTTCAGGAAGCCATGCCTGACACATCACTTCAGTTATCTTCCCTTTTTTATGTGCATTCATAAATTATATATATATTTTTGTATTCGACATATGTATTGTCTGTTGCTACATAACAACTCACCCCAAAATTTGTGACTTAAAGCAATATCTATTCCCTCAAAGTTCCCAGGAAGCAGTAACCAGGAGCACTTCAGCAGGGTGGTTCTGGCTCAGAGTCTTTCCCCAGGTTTCACTCGAGATATCAGCTGACCTGTAGCCATCTGAAGCTCTGCCTGGGGCCGGAGATCTGCTTCCAAGTTTGCTCTGTGGCTGTGGGCCAAGGACATCCGTCCCTTGCTGACGGCCTCTGCGTTGCTCTGCTTGAGCCCCTCACAGCATGGCAGCCAGCGTGGTCCAGAACAGGTGAGGGGGAGACAAGGGTGCCCTCTGTGACCCGGACTCACAGAGCACACACACTGCTGCTTCTGCCCGTCTCTGCTTGTCGGAAATCCATCGTTAAGTCTCGCTCACACTAAAGTAGACAAAGTTCGACTACCAGCCATCCATAACCACACTCTTCACGGCT
Organism: Hystrix cristata; assembly: GCA_004026905.1. Classification (NCBI taxonomy): domain Eukaryota; kingdom Metazoa; phylum Chordata; class Mammalia; order Rodentia; family Hystricidae; genus Hystrix; species Hystrix cristata. Next base: position 51,793 of record PVJO010000195.1, read on the forward strand.
ATGCAAACTAAAAGACATAGTAGATTCTTTTGTGGAGCAATGGTAGACCATGAGTTATGTTTTCCTATAGATCACCTTTGCCCTAATACTAATAGGACCTCTGTGTTTATTTTTAAGTTTCTATAGCATTATCCTTATTGCTAATAACAAGAATATTAGAAGTATGTTTGAAGATAAATTTTTTTCCTTCTTTTCTTGCATGTGTGTGTGTACGTGTGTGTGTGGGGGGGTGTCTGTGTGTGTGTCTGAGAGATCAAATCCAGGGTCCTGCGCTGCTGGCTGGCACTCTAACACTGAGCTACACCCTAACCCTAGAGACAGAAAAGTCTTCAATGACCTGTGTTACGATAATACATGGTGATCAGTAAGATTAGTAGAAACTTGCAAATGAGTGAAAAGAAATTCTGCCTTCAGGCTTCTCTGACGTGGTAGAATAGATGATGTTTTCATGTACTGACGAATAAAAATTTGCTGAAAACATATTTACTCAGGGAAATGCTACACGGATCCTTTGGAAATACAAAGTAAATTTCAGGCTGAGACTAGCAAAGATATAAAAACTACTTACTCAGTGACCACCCCCCAAGTGTTAATACCAGTGGTATTCAAATATTTTCACCCCATTAAATTATTTTCACTCTGGCAGAGCAAAGAGATCTTGGCACTGTATTTCCCTGCCAATGCTTGCATTCTTTAAATATACAAACCCTTTGGGATGAGCGCCCACAAAACTGCATCTCTGTATTTAAAGTTTAGTAAGTGACTCTTCTTTCTGCCCTTCCGTTGTCCCGGATTTGTAGAAACTTATGCCTTATCTCCTTCGTAGCAGTATCTATAAGCCTCAGAGTTTCTAAAAGGAGGCCTTTCCAGGATCACGGAGACTTTCACCTTTGGACAAGTGTTAAAGAAGTATAAGGGCGAATAGCCTCACATAACATTAAACCTCTGGGATCTGCAGAAAAGCTTCATCTTACAATAGGAAACTTGGGCTTTGGATACTCAAAGGCCTCTCAGATTCCGCACCACACGCAAGAACCCCTGGTCCGGCCGTGCGCTTCCCCGTGGTGCTGCCCCAACTGCCGGTGACCGGTCTACCCCAGGGCACAGCACGCTGGTGCGAATGACACGTCGCGCCAGAAAGTTCTTTGTTGGGGTGACTGTCCTGTGTATTGCAGGGCGCTTAGCAGTACCCGTCAACTCCACCCCCAGATGCCAGCAGCACCCCTCGCCTAGTCCTGGCAACAACAAAAACTGTCCCGACACTGCCGAAACTTCCGGGGGACAAAATCATTCCCAGTTGAGAACCGCCGACCTATCCCATGCCATCTTATTATTTTAATGAACTATTCTTCATGTTTCATGGACAAATAACTCAAGGCATAAATGTATCACAGTCAGTATGAGAGAGCTGAGTTATTTGTGTGGGAGACCATGGTCTCACCAACGAAAGGGACTTCACTTTTTTTTAGTACATATGGCAAAGAATACTAAGTAGGTTGGGCAATCCCAACTTTCAGCATAAGTGGGGTTAAGAAAGGAGAAATATACAACCCAGCAGTTTTTGATCCATGTTTAATGAAAAAAAGTCACATGAGTAGAAATGGACATAAAACAAAGAGACCAATTTGGGAAAAAATGATGATAGCTAGAATGAAGGAAAAACCATGTTAATTTTGAATTTATGCATATACTCCTATCAGTTATTATTGCTCTAAAACGTCTCCTTAAATTCAAAGTAATAGTTATAATCTCACTGGTATTTTCACAGGAACGGACCAAAGTACGGTCCAGACAATACTTTTCCGTTTCCCCCAAACCCTCCGGAACACACACAAGCAAAGGCAGAGATGTCGACTGTGAGTGAACACAGATGAAGAAAAGGAGCCCTTTTCTGTTTCTTTATTCCAACAGCAAGTCAGCACTGGCAAATGAGCTTTTGGCACAGACATGATTTCTGCTAACATTTTCATGAGAAAGCTTTTATGGACATGCAATCATTTATTCTCAGGAAACCTGTCATCGAAGGGCTGCATCTGGCTGGTGAGCATAAACACATGCAGAGAAGTTTCTGATGGTTTATATTTGAACAGACTTGAAAAATTAAAAGCGTGAAATTTAAAAATGCACAGACTGGAACTACAATGAGCATCTTATTGTTTAGTTTCATGGCTCACAATTCTAAGCAGGGTCGGTCAATATTCTTTTTTTATTATTTTCTATCCTGATGTACAATATGATCATATCTTCCTAAATAAGAAAATATATATATATATATCTTTGAAAAACAATTCTGATCTTGGAAAATATATACTGGTAATAGCTTTGCACTAATGATCTCACTTAAAATAAAATATCCCTTCTCTTGGGCTTGAAGCTGGCAAGCATTAAACTCTCACTCTAGACATCTGCCATGTGGGTGATAAAGAAAAGCAATAGATTTTATTTTCTATCTTTAAAATAAAAAGCTTTTGGCCAGCGCATAGCGGTCACCAATCTCTTATGCTCACATTCAATCATTTCAGGTTAGGATGAGCCCTGCCTCTTCTGATACTGTATTCTAAGTTTTTCCAGTTGCTCCACACACTGCGACTGGGCCAACTTCAGGGTCCGGTTCTCCTCCGCCAGAGCCTCAAACTCCCGAACCAGCTGGGCAGCGTCCACCTTCTCCCTTTCTGCCTGGTCCAGCTTGGCAATGAGCTCCTGTCTGAAGATTGAGGGTACAGGGCAAGAAGAAGGACGGAATTCAGTGCAAGCAAATCAAAAAATTCCATTTGGAAGAAGCATTTCTTTCATTCTGCTTTTCTTAAATTTTTACCCATTGCTCCTTACCTTTAGTGGTATAACTTCTACTTTTCCAGTGTCACAAGTTTTATATCTCTTTTTATTCTAGCACCTCTATTAGACACAAACAAAATATTAAATATGCAAAAAAAAACCCCATAGGTCCTTAAAGTAACCTTTTATGTGTGCAACGAATAGTTGAAATTATAATTTAGGAAAAATCAATTTATAATTTTGTGTAAAGGCTCTGTCTATTGTCTTATGGGGAGAACTACTTTGTCTCTTACCAAATCTTTGTCCTCTAAATTTAATGGTTATCTGCTTTCATTTCCTAAACCTGAGTTAAACAAACCTTCACTAGGCTTCTTCAAACTGGAAAAAAATCCTAACCCCCTTCTTGCACATAGCACTTTCCATATCATCTCTCTACTCCTGACATAGCTATAGTTATTCCTATGTATCCACAGGGGATGGATCTAGGACCTACCCCTCACCATGGACACCAACATAGACACTGAAATCTGCTGATGCTTAAGTCTCTTATATAAAATGGCATAGTATTTCCATATAACATACACACAAAGCCCACATACATATAAATCATCTCTAGATTACTTATAATGTGTAAAAAAGAGTATGTGCTAGGTAAATGGTTGCTATCCTGTATCATTTAGAGAATAACGACAAGAAAAACCACACGCCCTCACCACATAGCATATGATCCAGGTTGGCTGAATCCATGAATGCGGCAGTGTGGAGGGGAAGGACCACCGTGTTGCAGCCCTCATTAGCAAAACAATATCTGCCCTGAATGCTGGCCTGACTCTAGAACTGAGGAAGCAGGCTGGGGGGACAGGAGGAGACTGTGGTAACAATACCTGAAAAAGAATCAGTTCTCAATAAATGTCTGTAAATAGTTCACTGATGTAAATGCAGTAAGGATGGGTACGATTTTTTTTTTCTTTTTTTTTGGTGCTGGGGATCGAACTCGGGCCCTTGTGTTGACTAGTCAAGCACTCTAACCACTGAGCTAAATCACCAGCCCCTGGAAACGCAGTAAAGAGCTATCGCAGTCCGTGTTTAAATTGAATGAACCTGAGAAGCCGGAAAGATTTCCCCCTATGTGGGTCAACTAGCTCTACCCTAGACTAAACCTAACTGAATTCTTCATTTCACATTTCTTCCTCATCTACAAGGCAAAGACCAACTGGGGAATGTGCTGACGCAGTTTTCCACACTGGGTTTCCAGAGAGGTTTCCTACTGCTGATGCTAATGTCACACCATCGAAGGTAGCACATAGCAAAGTGTCCTTTAAGATTTGAGTTTATTTAACCTGTACTTTTAAATATAAATCAAATCCATGATTTCAAAGACCTCATGCCCTAAGAGGATGATAACTTTTGGAGAAAATATCTATATAAAACTGATTTAAAGAAAAGAATAAATAATAATGCAGATGTGACGTATTTCATAGAACTTGTACCCAAGTGACCAATGCTCGGGGCACAATGCTGCCAGTCTAAGTGTCAAACATTGTTCTTTTGGGGGATCCTACCCCCTTGCCACCCCCGCAAAGACCCAGAGGCTCTGAGTGTGTCTCAAGGAACAGCGTTAAACGCCTGTCTAGAGTACTAACAACCTGAAACAAGAAAATAAATAATAAAAATAAATTAAGTAGGAACAACCTGGCCTTAGTGTGTAACATGTGCAAATACTGTCTTTGTGGCATTTGTTCATCACTACCATTGGCCACATTCTTAAAAGTTTCTCTTCCTTCTTGTACTAGTTGGATACTGACCTGCTATTATATCATAGAAAGAGAAGAAAGGAAAAGATAAATCCTTGACAAGAAATAATATTCAGGTTTATACTGGAAATAAGCCCAGGATCACTGGTAGTAGAGGTTTCCTGAGTACAAACCCAAACCTGTAATGTTCCAGTAATTTCAGAGCCAGAAAATAACTTGACCATCCCACCTAGAAGGTCTCCAAATATTTTTGATAGTATAAAACTATTAGTTAAAAAAAACCCTGACCACCAACCTAGAACCTAGATAATTCCAATAAATATACATATATGTTTATTCGTAAGTTATAAATTACATGCTGCCAATATATTATGTACATTATAAATCATACCTACATATAGATATGTAACATGAGATGATTGGATGCTAAAACTAAGTTTCATGAGGGAAAAAGATATTTTCATATTTTCAAAGTATATTGTCACAAATTACTTATTAATTGCCAAGGGTAAATGTATGCAGAACCCTATAAGGCCATCACTTTAGCCAAATGACGTTACTTCTAGAAAGATAAGTAGACATCATACACACTGCAGTGTTCACAGCATCGTTTCTGTGATAGTTCTGCCAAAAATGTGTAACCTAAATCTAATCATAAGGAACGCCAGACAACATCTGCTCGAGGGAAATTCTATGAAATTGACAGCCTGTATATTGCAAAATGTCATGAAATGTTTCACATTTAAAACAACCAAAGAAAAATGACAACTAAATGCAATGTGTAATTCTGGACTGGAAAAAAATAGCTTTGAATGATGTTATTGGGAAATTGATACAATTTGAATTAGAAAATACTGTTGCCTCTTTGCTTTCTTGATTTTAATTATTATACCATAGCTAATTGGGAGGATATCCTTGTTCTTAGAAAATACTCACTAAAGCATTTAGGGCAACGCAGCATGATGGTGTGTGCTACCCACACATAGATGTTTACATATATACATAGATATATTTATCTGCATATACATGTATTTTATAAACATTAATAAATATAAACATATATTATATATATTTATGACCGAAAAGGAAAAATCCAGTATTGTTAAGGGAGAAAAATAAAGCACAGATAGACAAATATTCAATAACCGATAAATCCAGTAAAGGATATGTGAGATTTATTTGAATTTCTTTTTTAACTAAGAAGATTTATTGATACATTTCAGATATACATAATGATCACGTTCATCATGGTTAATTTGTACCTGTACATGACATATCTTGGTTTTTTTTTCCCCCTTCTCTGCTCCTCCTTTCAATTCCTCTTCCCCTCCTTATTTACAACAGCTTTATTTACTTTTTTTCCATTCTTTATCTGACATTTGTAACTTTTCTGTAAGTTTGAAACTATCAAAATAAAGTTATTTCAGAAAAAGGACAAAAAGTAAATCAGAATAGATGTTCTATTACTTTTCATACTGCCTTTGCACCCAACTTGGTGTCCACCAAGCAAAGTCAGGCTTTGGAAAGAAAGTGCTAATCAGGGATAAAGCGAAAACAATCTGGAACATCCATCTGCATATACACAAAGTTCCTTGGATGCTTGCTCATCTTTGGATCTTCCACAATGTTCAGAGTAGAACAGGCTCCTGACAAATAATTGCTGAATGAATAATTGAAGAGTACCACAGAGAAAAGTAATTTATATTTAAAGGGAAGGAAACTCAACTCAGAGTGCTCCATTTAACTTAAAAAGCCCTACATAATAAGAAAAAGCCAGAAATGAGGCATATCCTTCTGATTAAGTGGTTAGAGCTCTTTGTCTAAGCACAGTTGAGAAGTAAATGTCAATAATTAAACACTGACTAGTAAATATCTTCCTGTAGCTATCCTAAAGAAATTAATGAGTAAAGCCTATATTAAAAAAAAGACCCGTTGTCCATCAGAGCATGTATTCCTATTCTATTTTTCCCCTTTCAAATTACCTATGTCCTATTTATTGATATGTAAATAAGTTAGGAAGAACTAGAGTTTGCTTTTGAATTTTGCCTGGGAGTTGGTAGTGCTGGGTGTAATAATGGCTCTTTTCCTGGTTTCTTTAAAACTCCTGTAACCACCCGTTACTAGTTTTGACTAATAAAGATAATAAATCACAAAATCAATAATTCTGTAACTACAAGAAATAGTCGAGGTTGTCTAGTCCAATCTTCCTTCATTAGAGAAAGTCAATAATAATTTCATTTTTACTGGAATTGAGAAAACTCGATTGCTAGGTTTCTAAATTAGTTTCAGGTACTTGATAAGCAATTATGTAGATATCAAGTAAAAACTGTCAAAATGTCTGTTGTCGCCCATCCAGGACCTATTTATATAGACATATTTATGCTCATCCATTAGCAACTCATAATTAAACCTTGGCCTATCAAGGTACAGATACTCTTACATCAAACACTACCTTTGATATCTTGGTTATCATTTGTAATGTTTCCTTCAACTTAATGTAACATAGGGGTGGAGGACCATAGTGATAGGAATCTTATTTCTGAAGTCAAGAACCTATAACGAAGCTTTGTACTTGATGTACTTCATGCTCTAAGGGCTGTAACACTGGGCTGTGGTATACACGATCTATTGCCCCCATCCTAAGCCACATGCAGGGCAAGTTTTTAGTTGCTAAGATAAATAAGAGAAGGGAAATTCCAAATCCGTCAGTAAAGAAAGGTTTTGAACCTTATGGAAACTAATTTGAAAGTTAAGGGGACTGTGCTGCAGGATGTTGAAACAGGGATTCACCACGGGGACAAACAGTCTGTGTTCTGGAAAGCCCTAAGGTATTTGGCATTTTCAAAGTTAACTAAGGACTTTGATTAGAAAAAGGTAAAAGTCCAGAAAGTTTGGCCCCGATGAACTAAGAGATTGGGGTCACAAATATATTCCTCACAGAGTAAATTTTATTTTAAATTAGGGATTTAGGTTGCATGTACTGTTGGTGGCTCTGGAGAGAAGTACATACGAGTACAAGTACTTATGCATGAGAGGAAGACTAGATGCTGCAAGTTGATAAAAAGGATTGAAAGTCTACCTTCATTTTACGCAGAAGGAAGAATAAATAATGGTGCTGAACTGAAGTTTCCAAAGCTCATTCTCAACCGTTGCGTTGAAGCTATGCAAATGAATAATGCATGAGCAAATGGACTAACATCTTTTGGGAGAAAAAGGACAACACTGCATCCTTGCAGGAGGATGTGAGACTTGTTCCAAAGCAGATTTTGTCAATATTGGAACAATATTGGAACAATATTGTCAACTGACATCTTGGGTCAGACATTTCTTTCCTTTGGAGGAGCTGTTTGAGAGCTATAAGACACCTGGCAGCGTCCTTGGCTTCTGCTCACTGGATGTCAGCAGGGAATATGCCCCCAAGTCACTGCAACCAAACGTGTCTCTAGACATGGCTGACGTCATGGGAGTGGGAAGGAAGAGAAGAACCGCCTGTTGAGAGCCACTCTGAAGACAACACATCTTCTCCCACCAGGCCCCCGAGAACAGTCAACCTGAAGTAGAAATAAAGTGAAGGGCAAGATCCTTCCTTACTTCCTTGCTCTGCTCCCTGAGATTGTATCGGAGCCTCCTTCCTTATCTAGAGACCCCACTTACAGGGTCTGTCACTGAGGAGATGACAATAGTCTGTCCTTTTCAACGTGGTTCCAGGCAGACAGTGAAGTGGAGTGATACCTAGAAGTGAGACTCCAGTTAAAAAACAAAAAAATGACAACATGGAATTCCATGCTATAAAAGGCCCCAGTCACTACCGCTGGGCCCTTAAAGGGACGTATAATGTCACAGGCACAGGAAGTCTGGGCTGTTGAGATTTCACAAAGAACTAATTCCTAAAATGAAAGGATCCCTTTGGCTATTCTGCCTCCTTAAGGACAGCGAAGAGCCAGGACAGCACTTTGGCTCCTCACATCATTCACTCAACAAGTATTTCCTGAAATCCCATTGCAAGCCAGGCAGTGTATATTCTGGGAGCCAAGTTAGCCTGAGGACACAGGTCTTCAATGCCAGGAAGTGAACTCAAATCCAGTACTTCACCCAGAAGGCAAAGCATCTGTGACAGCGTGAGAGGAAAGCAAAGAGCAGAACTTTCACCCAATGATCCTACACACCCTGTGAATACCTCTGGAGAAATATTGCCGTTTACCTTTTCTGTATGTCAGTGGAAACCTAATTTCTGGAGGCTGAGTAAATATTTAAGAGAAAGAGTCTCGCACTATAAAGGCAACGTTTGGTTTTCTATGTTTTCATGCTGTACAATTCTTTTTCAAACAAATCATCCCCTGAAATGAAACAAAACAGATAAAATTGACTTTCTCTGGTTGACCCGAGTACAGGACCCAGCCTGACACTCTCCCCATCCCCAGTCTCTTGAGAAGCTTCCCCAGAACACAGTATCCGAATCTCTGCCTTTGGCGAAAAACTTAAAAAATGAATCTTTCCGTGCAAATATAAAATTATCCTGCTGGCAATTTCAGAATAAATTAAATATCGCAACTTAAACAAAGGCTGCTTTTAGCTTACCCTTCAACGGAGTGCATACCCACCCTCCTCCCCCAGCCTGACACGGTCCCCTAGACGAACGGCTGCTCCCTCAGTCATTCCATGCGTTTTACGAGGACGTCAGGATGGAGGTCTCACCATGATCGTGGCGGACCCACACGAATACCCCCTTCCAGTGCTCTGAATCCACTAAGATTGTATAATATTTTAGCCTAATAATAAAAAGGCAACACAGTTAAGAATGGCAAAGGACATTTCTCCAAGAAAATCTAGAAATGGCCAACAAGCACATGAAAAACTGTAGAACACCATTAGCTATGAGGGGGAATGTAAATGAAACACAACGCACAACAACATATCATTTTATGTTCACTAGGGTGACTACAATTAACACAGTAAGCTTTAGCAAAGATGTACAGAAATTGGACCTTTCGTGCACTACTGGTGAATATAAAAAGATACGATTCTTTGGGAGCAATGTGGTAGTTTCTCAAATGGTTACACACTGAGTATATGGTCCAACATTTGTACTTCTAGGTATACGCACAAGGTCACTGAAAACATGTCCACTCAAAAACTTGTATAAAAATGTTTATATCCAGATCATTCTTAATAACCAAAAAGTGCAAACAATTCCAATGTCCATTAACCAAAAAAAGGGTTAAAAAATATCTGTACAATGAAATATTATTCAAAATAAAAAGGAATGGAGTACTGATACAACATGGATGAACCTTGAAAACATTTCGCTAAGTGAAAGAAGCCAATTACAAACCACGTATTGTAAGACTCCATGGATATAAAATATCTGTAAGCAAATCCACGGGGGCGGAGATTAGTGTTCACCAACGGCCAGGAATAAAGGATGATGAGGCAGGACTGCTCAAGGACTCAAGTTTTCCTTCTGGTGTGATAAGAATTGGGACGATAGTTTCACAACTTTGTGGAAACACTGAAAACCACTGACTTGTGAAACAACAACAAAACGTATATGGCATTCTTCAACCTGATCAAGAATCTGTCTCTTTCCGACACGCTAGGTGCCTAGCACCACAATATTTCAGAAGGAGATCAGAAAAGTGGTTTCTCCACTGGACAAGATAAAATAATCTAACTGGAACAAAGTTAACTTCACAGCTGATGGCAGTTTAGTCAGAACTAGTTTAGATTTTTTCTGGCAGTGGGTGTGGTGTTGCACACCTGGGCTGCCAGAACTCTGGGAGGCAGAGGCAGGAGGAGTCCAGGTTTGAGCCTATCCTGGGCAGCTTAGCAATGTAGCAAGACCTGTCTCAAAATAATAAAGTAAAAAATGGGTGGGGGAATGTAGCTTAGTATAAAGGTCCTGGGTTCAATCCCTAGTACTAAAAAAAAAAAAGAAAGAAAAAACTTTCAATCGGTGATAAATTTCAAAAGCCTTAAAGTGTCTGTGTCTCATTTCCAAGAGTGTATCATCTATTCCATGTGCAAAAATACGGATGTGCCACATGAAGCTGCTCCTCATATTTATTGAAAAAGCAGGCTACGATATATGCAATTATAAGGAAATCTCTATTTACATGCCAAAAGTCCTAGAATGAAGTAGGCAAATGACAGCAGGAGTTCTTCGGAGATGTCAGAATCCTAAGAAATGTTTTAAAGCTTTTGGTGACGTTCTCATGATTTTTTACAGTGAGCAAAAGAAATGTTTCAGTACAAATAGGACCAAGTTTCTCCTGTATCATTGGTCAGAAGCCAGAAATAAGTCTTTAAATTGGATTCATTCCATGGTGAGCTTATAACCGTAGAAAATGTTTGACTTTCTTTATTCATCCAACAGACATGATTAAAAATAATAGTTCTAGCAACTCTTCTCTGAATCCTTCACAAATACTCTCAAGCTTGGTCCAGGGAGACCTCCTCTGGAGATGAGGGAGAAGTTCAGTCTGGAGTTCAAACTGGAAGCTTTGCCTGGACGACTCCAATAAAGAAAAGTCGCTCGTGAAATACTCGAATCAGCATCTTTGTGTCTAGCTTATGCTAACCAACCACCGGAGGCAACATACCCAACCGTCACACTTCATGAAATAATGGTGAATAAATTCTCAACAGAATCATCAAAAAATGTAGAGCTAATTCCCTGGGTCAAATCCATCTGGCCCAATTTATCTTGCTTGAAAACGAAGACTGTTCGGGAAAAGATTCATCGCAAAATGAATTTCCGCTTCAGTAAAATGCTAGTGAAAACAGTGACCACTAATAACTCTTGGAAAGTTAAGTTCATTCATTCATAAATATAAGCATATTTCCTGATTTAACAATTTATCTTAGCAGTGCTTTATTGCTGATATTGACTCTGTACTTTAAATATAGACCATTGCAAATTACAAGTAAAATATACATACATGCAAGATATTACCACAACCCGCAATCAACTACTCTAAAATAAACCTCACTCATACTTGACCGTATGCACACCTTCCACAAAGAAATGCTAACAGGTGTACATAGTCCGAAAGACAGGGAGTAAGTGGATAACTACTGATAACAATAACCTAAAAAAAACAACAGAAGATTCATTCCAGTGAATCTTTCTTTGCTCAAGGGAAGAGCTGATCACCGTGTGACGGCTGCAGGAGGGACACACACCTGGGACTGCTCAAGGGAGGTCAGACTTTGCACAGGCACCAAGGAAGAAAGGGGCACTTCTGGCTGAGGGCCGACAGTGTGTGTTATATATTCTGATCAAACATTTCTAACCAGGCCTAGTCAGAAACACTGACGGCTGTGAAGTTAAATGCCCCCAGGAAACAACCAACTCTGAGCTCCCAGGACCTTCCCAAGGCCACAGTTTCAGCTCCTCCTGCCCTGGACACTCCCCCAGGCCCACAGCCTCAAAATAAGGAGGAACAAAGACCCTGCAGAAAGCTCGGCCAGCCCATTCTCACACCCCTTTCCGCCACAACCCATATATAAACCTTAAGCCCTGAGAGCTCTTTGTTCCTGAGAGGTCTCCACTCTGGCTGGGTTTACTCCATAAGTAAAGCCTCCTCCTTGCTGTTCTGAGGTCACATCTCATTCTTTCTCCCATTCACAATCTTAACAGTGTGTATGAGCAATTGCTTGAGAAAAGTCAGTAAGCCAGTGCAGGTGAGACAGGAACAAGACAGGAAGCTGCTCAGAGACACAAGGCACATGATGACAAGTCCTGAAATCCAGTTCAACAAGGGGCTGTCACTTTCTAACGAGAAACCTTCGGCAGGAAAACCAGGTAATATCGCATCAAACGAGACTCAAAGTAATAAATCCTGAATCCAAATGACAAAACTGGGAGAGGAAAGAAAAGAACTTGGAAAATTTTGCCTAAAAGAAAGAAATATAAATAAAAGAATTTGGCCTTTGCCCTACAGCTAGCTAACTATTTAGGGAAAGGGTTCAGACAGGTGTTTGTTGAAGAAACGAGTTCTGCACAAACACATGTGGGCATATGAGTATCGAAGTGGGGGGTGGGCCAACTTCTTTGTGGTTCTGCAGGGTTGTCTAGTCCTTTAGCTAGTCTGCTAGGCCCCTTCTTTCTAGAAGTTGACTTTGTCTTTTCTTATTTTAATGTTGTGGTGGTACCCACAAGTTATCAACACAAACAGTAAGGACATACTTCAAAGACCAGATATGAGTCACTCTCTTGTCATTATCCTGTCATATATTTAAATGCAACACACACAAATATAAACTTGAAGAACATATAATTTAGTGGTGATTTTGTGCTGCCAAAAAAGCCATTTCTCAGACTACTTCAAGTAATAAAGTTCTCCAGATTCAATCTGAAGAGCTTACAAATAAGTACATGGCTACCTGTTTTTTTCAGCCACACACTGCAGTTCACTCACACACACACATGTACACGCACACACCCATACTGACAAACCCACTCATAGGCTACTGATGGCATACACCCTCCTTTTGCTACAACATTGATCTGATAGTAATAATCTTCAACTACTTTATGAAACCTTTTGTAAAAATCAGATTGTATAAATGTATATTCCCATCTACTTATTAAACCGCTTGGACCAAAATGAAAGCCTAAGATTTGTGAAGCAAAAGTTGTGTTTCTGATTTCTTAATAAAATCATTTAATCTCTTTTATCCATAAGTCCAGGTATAATGTTATGCTTGAACCACAGGAAGGCAAAGAAGTAAGAAAGGAATGGGGCCTTATAGTAAGTACCAAATATTGTCTACCAACTATTTTGGGTGGGGAGGGTCTCAAAAGAGTTCTAAGGGTTTCTTAAATTTCTCAAAACAAAATACATTGCATCTTTTTTTATTTAAAAATTAAGTCACCAGTATATAGCATGTGTCACTCCAGAAGGATGGAGAGAACAAATACTTAAAGAACTGCAATATGTTTCAATTATTTGGAAGTGCCATGCATTAGACAATAACTTCTTTAGCCTTTAGGTGCCATGTTAACATATCAGATTAGGAATTCAATGGTGGGCAACACTCGACTCTCCATGCTTTTGTGGCACTCATCACTTAATATGTAGAGGTACAAACACATTAATCAATAGAGCTCTCTAATCAATAACAAAGTGCAAACTGGCCAGTGCTATGAAAGCAAGGTATATAATCTGACACTTTGAAGGAATAAAAAAATGAGGAGCCATGGGGGTAAACATTGCAGAATTGAGTGCAATTAAAAAGGGAGATTCTGAAATAAAAAGTTGTATGAGTAAAACTGGAGTGTGCTAATCAATAGAACTGTATAATACACTATAGCAGAACCAGTAGAACTATAATGGTAATAAAAGCTATCAAGATAAAAACTTACTTGGACTATAAAATGCAGTTAGTCAACTAATACATTTACGTTATTCCAAAAAGCTATCCCAGTGGCTTCTTCATTTAAGGTGAGGAAACCGCCATTTAAGCACTAATTAATATCCACCCCCAGCCAAAGCACTCTGGGGCCTCTGGGTACACTCATAGAAGATATAGTGTAACCCTAGCAGATATTTTGGCAATTTTAGTTTCCCGAACTAAAATGTCCTTAATTTGAAGTAGGAAGCATTCTGCTATCCTTTTTGCTACTCTATAAAGTAAAGCCCCTAATCTACAGCGGGACTATTTAGATCATTCCTACCATCCTCTCCTCTCCCGCCCGCTCTGGTATTCGCCCAGTAGAAGGGGCTCAGAGGTGACGCTGCTGGGGGGCGGCAGTACTTACTTCCTCTCCTCAAGCAGGGCGATCTCTTTTTTGACCTCATGGTATTCTTCTGCTATTTGGCAGTGCTGTTTGTACACCTGCATGGATTCTGCGGAGCCATGACAAGGTGGCAGAGGCTTCACAAATGAGGAAAAGAAGAAGCAATCAGTTCATTTCTTTGCATCAGAATACATTACCAACCATTTTGTTCTGCTGGTGTCCTTCAGAGGGAGAATTTTTGCATCAAAGGAGCATTGTCGATGAGCGCTAAACAGTTTGCCTGATTCTACTTGACTGAAGGTGGAGACATGGACTGATCATCCCCACATGCATCTTCTGGTGACATTCATGGATATATTGGACCAGAGCCCTGAAACCCATTATGTATCAATTACCTGCCACGTGTTCGAGGAAAACATCTCTTAATGATTCTGCAATTCTCCCAAGAAATCCTAATCTGCTTTAGAAAAGGGCAGTTGTGGGGAAATATTTCAGTTATCAGTTTCAGTTGCCCCATCCTGGCCATCTGAGTAGCCAGCAGGCATGATGTCACCCTGCAGGGTAGACTAGCCCTACAAGGAGGATGCTTTTCTGAGAAAAACACCCACTCTGAAGAAATGATACTGGGCTGGAAATAATGCTTCTCGGAATTAACAAACCTGTGTGAAAAAAACCAAACCCCAAATAAAACCCTGCTGGTAATATGAAGACAATGAGAGTACAGATTTGTGTTTCTCCTTTTCTCCCATTCACGAGAGAAACATGTCATCTTGGCAAACCCTTCCGAGCACAAAATGCTAAGAATCCTACTTCTAGAAATTATTTTTAAAGGACTAGTTTTCTGTGTTTATGATTCTAATTTCTACATTAGCAACATGTGATTAAAAGCATTCTTTTTATAGGAACACCAGTTAATTACCATTTAATCACCCCATTCAATTATTTACATATAAAAATATAAGCAATATCAATTCATTGTTAAATAGGCTCTTAAATCTAACCCTTTCTTCACAGTAGTCTATATATGTAAACTGAATATCTGACTAGCTCCTATTCTCACCAATTTTATATAATATTTGAGAGCTATGAATGTCTTACTGTTTCCTCCCCTCTTATTCTTCAAAGACAAAAATTTCTTTCCAGATCATATTTAGGGATCCTTCCTGACAAGAAAGTAGAAGGGAGACTCTTATTAGACAAGAGGAAGGGACGAGTGGAGGGAAAAAGAGATGGGGTAAGGGCAGGCAATAGAGACCATGATTAGGATCAAAATACGTTATATACACTGAAACCCTCCCCCAAAACATGTGAAACTGGAAGCGGATGTGAGGCAATGGGAGTGCCGGAGGGAGGGTGATTAAAGTATGTTATATGCATGTACAAGTCTGCCAAAATGAAACCCATTAATCTGTATAACCAATGCACACTAATAAAAGATGTGGGGGAAAAGTAATGTTAAAAAAATTCCCAGTGTATTGCCCTATGGATAAATCAGATGACCCTACTTACCTATTGTGAAACTTCCGAGTAGAGATGTTCTAAAAGAAATAAAATTCTAAATAGCTGTAAGCATGTATTGGAATGTCACACTAAATCCCATTAATACAAACAATGAATATATGTATATCTCCATGTAAAATTTTTAAATTCTAAATAAATCAGGGTCAAATTTACCTTCATTTGAAACACTATTATAACCTAATTCCTGTAAGATCTAATCACATTATGCAGTCTCTTTCTGCTGCTCGGTGAACATGTTCACAGCAGAAACAGCCTATTGGAAGCATTCCCCCTTTTTATACAGAAATAAGTTGAAAAGTAGTGAACATAGTACTCTAAGTTAATTCATTCCCTGAGAGGAAGCTGCTGCCACAGGGATTCAGAATTCCTGGCTCCTGCAGTCTGTGTCCCAGAAATCACCACCCACTCACCCATTTCACCTGTTACACTGGCACATTACCAGGTGCGGCAGTCAGGGGAATGAAAACAATGTACACTGGGCCTCCTAGCCCAGCTGTTAAGTCATCTGTGCCCTGTTAAAGGGTTTAACTACTGGCAGCCATGGAGTCCACATCCTCTCCTGGCCTTATGAATGCCACACAGGCCACGCTCCGTTCAAACCAGAGTTCAGTACGTAACTCGCCACAGGCAAGTACGTGAATCGCAAATACGGCATGTTACCCATATAACAGCCAAAAGATTCTAGGATTCTGTACAAAGGATTTGCATGCTTAAGGAAATCTGGACCAGAGCAGCTATAATTAAAAAGAAAAATTTAAAAATCATGTATGTGATTATTTAAGCAGAGATTTCTTTTCCTCGCCCATCCCTTACTTGCCACTTTGCATAGTTTTTTGAATAAGTGAGAATTTTTAAATTTTTTATTGGCCTTCTCAATTGTGCGGAATTCAAAAGTAGAAAGTGATCCTGCTGCCAAAGGCAAACGGGGGAGAAAAACGTATTTCAGAATATTTTTGACACCCTCATAAGATTTTAGCAGGATGATCAGGTGACCTATATGGGATCATATTTTCAGTATTTCCCACAATAAAGAAGTGGCAATTTAAAAACAACAAGCAGCCAAGCATGGTGGTGCACACTTGTAATTCCAGCTACTCTGGAGGCTGAGGCTTGGGGATCACAAGTTTAAGGTCAATCTGGGTAATTTAGCAAGACCCTGCCTCAAAATAAGAAAATAAAATAAAATGAAATTTAAAAGGCTAGGGATGTATCTCACAGCTTCCTGGATTCACCACTCCCCCCCCCCCAAAAAAAAACCTAGCCAAAAATACTTAGCGTTCATTGTTTCAGGAAATAAAAAGACGAAGGTATCAGGTTTCATTTCAGCCTCTAGTTGCCAGGTTCTGTTTTTGCCCAAATCTGACATATACAATCTGGCACCACTCAGGGACTTCCCATTTTCATAAAAACATAAAAGAGCAATACTGATTTCTTTTTTAAGGAAGAAAAGAGGTTATATTACACAAACCACCATAACAATGTAAAATTATCTCATTCATTGCCAGAAACTGGAAGAAGGGGGAATAGAAGGTTGTTGTTTAATGGGTATATTTTCAATTTCATAAGATTATAATAAAGTTCTGAAGAATGGTTAGACCACAATACAAATATTCTAAATACTACTGAACTGTATACTTATGAATGACTAAGGTGTTAGTCCTTTATCCTTTGTTTTTTTACCACAATAAAAAAATTAACGCAAAAAACCAATCTTCTCATTTGACCTTTCTGCTGTCTCTAGCCCATCTCTGAAGTACGATTAACAGACTTCCATGACTGAGGCTCACTCCATTTATACCCAGCCTTTCTCTCTTTCTCAAATTTCTCTCTAGGGAGCTTCACATTTCTCACCCCTTTATAATCTGAGCTATTCAGTGCTAACCACAAGTGTTAGCTGCTGGGCAAATCAAAGTGTCCTGTGGTCAGCAGGATCTACTGTCCTCAGAAGACGCGTGACATCATTGGACATTTATCCCAGTCCAGGAAACTACAAAGAATTGGTTTGAACACAAAGGGTTCTCATCCTAAAAGAAATTCTGGTAAGTAAAAGCATTAAGATATTCAGGTTTCATCCCTAATATAAAAAGTAGAAATATAGTCTAACGTATTATTCTGGATGACAGAATACTCTCGTGGTCTTATGACATAGTAGGTGCATATGTGTAGTATCACTGGTCCTTACAAATGATTGTTTGCTCATTTTATTATAACCTCTCAAAATCAGAGACAACATATGACCAACAGTGTTTGTTGAATAAAAGTTTCTGCCAGAAGAAAAAGATTCCTAAAATTTGAGCACAGGAGTGAGATTTCTGATTTTAAAATGGAGCTAACAGTAGGCTTCAGTAATGTGTTGTCTAACCTACTGGCATTGGTGAATTAACCAGCAGGTTAATTTGAGACGCTATGTAACACCTGTTTAAATTAAAAACCATACAATAACTTGAAAGAATACCTGCAATAACCAAGTTGAAAACCCTATTTCAATTTTCATTGCTTGATTTTGACTATTTCTGCTAGAGCAGTTTTCATAGTTAAAATGCTGTGCTGAGGACGGGTGAGTAATAAATAAATCATTTGGGTTGATAATTTCATATAAGGAGGAAAAAGTTCCCTTGTTTTTTTTTTCCTAATTATGCTACACTTCCCACACTGGATACATTTATTCCACACTCTTAGTTAAAGAATGAAATATTGTATCCAAAGGAAAGAAATTCAAAAATAGTTGATTTGAACAATGAAAAGGTAATGAAAGGTAATGACATTGTTAAGTCTCTAGAACATAAATTTTGTGTGATGACAGCAACAATTTTTCAAATACTCTGTATCTGACCTACTATATACAACACAGCAAGTTCTGTGGAGGCTAAATTAAGATAGTCTCCTAATCATGTCTCAAGCCAACTTTGAAACACATTTTTCCAAGACACAGATTGGGGTTTAGATGAGGTCAGAACCCAAGAGGGGCACTTCCTCTTCACCCCCTTTCCTCCATCTCCTTCTCCTCCCACAGCTGCCCAAGGATGGAGCTCGCAAACGCTTTAAATTACACGGTAGTGTAAGGAAGCAGCTACTCTCTCTGGTATCCAGCCCGATCCCGAGGACCGATTTAACAAGATGAAGTAAGAGAGAAACCGCAGGGTCCTATTCCAAGAATGCCAGCTTGAGTCTCACCACGGCATCTCAGCCATCAGTGCACAGTAAACGCCTCCCAAAGTGAATTCTGTCCTCTGGAAAGGGTCTCGTGGGAAAGGACCCAGCCAAGCATCCTTCAGCAAGGGGCAAAGCCGGCTGAACCGCTTCCGTTTTCTGCTTGGCTTCTTCAAATATTACTGGCCCCATCCCCTTTAAAAATGTAAGAATTTAATTTTCCTCTCCCAGCTTCCCACACAGAAGATATATTTAGGAGCTAAACATTCTACAGTGGCTGAGTGGACTTTGTATTTATTCCTTGATTCTCAGAGTTACCTATTTTGGGGGGCAATGAAAGGTCTGTTTTAAGTTGATGTTGTATTTTAATGTCTCAAAATTAACAACCATAGTTTTTTAAAACTAAGGAGAAAAATAATCCAGACTAATTCTGATCATTAAAAATTCTGTTATCTTAGAATACTAGATATTTCAAAATATTTTAAGCTGACAATTCTCTAGTATCTATTCTATACCCCAAGTAGCACTACTACTTGCAGTCCCATAATTTACACATTATATTACACGGGACTAAAGTCTAGTTAATCATTTCTGTTGATGTAAGCAGTAAAAAAATAAAGGTGAGATAACTCACCCGTATCTCAAACTTTTCTGACAAGACATATCCTAATCACCAATGACTGATTCTCAGCAACAATAATTAAAGTTACTATTGTAAATCTCCAAAGTATATATTTTCTGTGTGGTCATAGAAGGCAAAGAACAACTATAAGATACTTTACAATGCACGTATGAGAAAGAAAATGTTAGCTGTTTTCAGTGCTTTTTATGGGCCTTTTCCAGTGATATTTTCCGATGCATGTTAAAGACCACGATAGCAGAATTATGGAATGCAGAGACTTCATTTTCTACCATTTTCATTTCCCACATATCAAGCAGTATGTTGGTCTAAGACTTGAAAGCAGTTTCTGGAGAGGATAATAAGATACAATGGCACTCAAGCGAAGCTACAAAATTGTTTATTTGTGGAGCTGACATCAGTTTCTGGGCTCATCAGACTCCATCTGAGAAAAGGCAAGTTCAGGGTGTAGCATGGAGACACCTGTTACTGTCATCTCCGATCCAATGGGGGAACTTTAGGGAGGCTTGAAGCTATTGCTCTATTTAGTTTCTTTTAAGGCCATATTGTTTCCCAAGTGTTTTGGTTTAATCAAAGGAAGACAGTAGCAGAACCTCTAACCCTAACTCAGAAATCCAAAGGGATAACTCTTTTATTTCACTGTACACACATAGAGATAAATTACTTTTCCTTAAGTACTTTATCCAATCAACAATTGCACCAGACAAGGAAATTTACATTAATTTAGCAATTGTTTTGCCAAAAATTGTGCCAGATCTACTCATTACCATACGTAGTTCCCACAGCAATGTGAGATAGATATCGTTATCTCTACTTTGTACTTGAGAAATGTGAGATTTAGAGAGAATAAATAATATACCCCAAGTCACGAAAGTACTATGGAGCTGAGATCCAAACCCAGGTCAGTCTATGCCAATGCCCATGCTTCAGTCTCTATAATTCCCATTAGGCTGTTTATTACAACTTACTTGATATCATGTCCTTAACCACATTTCCCATTCCAGGATAATTAAAACCACATTACAACATAGTCTTGGGCTCATATATTGATTAAGCCACAATTCCCAAAATGTAACAATAGGGTCAAGATTTAAGACAGTCTTGGTCTTGCCCCAAACTCTGGAACTATTAAAGGTTTCCACCATCCTAAAGAACCATCTTGCATTACTTCTTTTCCAAATGTAAGGAAACTGAGATAAAGAAAAGTAATAATTTTTTATTCATTCTTGAAGTGAACATGCAATTGGGCCTCCTTTTTCCCAACAGTAAGATCTAAACCTGATGGGTGTGGGGAATTTAGAAGCTAATTCCAAGAAAGAAATCTGCACAAAACAAAATTAACCTGCCACTTGCCCTTTAGGGGAGGACCATGGCCCTCCCTACATTATAAAGAGACATTAGTTCTGACACCTATCTTACCCTGAGGTCTCTTGCCCAACCATTTGCACTAACAGAGACATCAAGAGAAATGTTTGTCACTGCTATTCTTACATGAGGCTTTTTTTGGCTTTTATGAAAATAGAAGCACCATGTATTACATGCTGAAACATGTCCACATTCTTGGCCAAGCAAGAGAAAACTCCTGGGGGTCAAATTGGTGATAGAGTATCTACCAAATAGCTATTTTATAGCTGCACTTTATAAATTACCAAAGAATGTGCAATGGATAGCAGGAAGTCAGAATAAATTTTACAAGTTTGTTCTAGAACTATACCATGGCAACATGGAAACCAGCAACAAAAATATCTCCACCTATCACAGTAATTTAAGCAGCCCATTCTGTCTACAAAACAGTGTGATGGGAAAGAGGGGAATACCAAATTTATTTAGACCCAAATTGAAGCTCAAGTTTCTCATCCATAAAGGGGAAACATAATAGTAAGCTTATATAATCATTGCAAGCATCAAACAAGATTATATATAGGAAAACACCCCTTGTCTGCTCTGAAGGTTTGCAGAGAACAGACCTGGCAGTAATAACCTCACATCATTTGTTTTTCCCTTGGCAAGTTAAAAGGCTTCAGTAGAGGTAATCAAGACTTAGTTCAGCCTCAAACAAATGTCACCATGCACAAGGCATTTCATATGCCTTTTTAACACAACTTTATTCTTCCATAGTGGATTACGATAGTCAGTAAAAGATTCCAGGAGCCATTGCTATGTGATAGAAGCATGCGAGACTGACTATAAAGATGGTGTGCTCCATATAATGGATTATTCCCTTTGTACATAAAGCATTTTTGTTGCTTTTAATACAGACTCCCTGCTGCCAAATGGCTTCGATGCATGTGCTTATGCTAAGCATAGAAATAAGAACCTGCTTTTTTAGATATCATTTTCTATGTTAACTTTCCCCTCCCAGTCCTTACTGTCTTGCTTGTTTTAGTCACTCATGCCCTAGAGTGCAGAATAAAGTTTACGGGCAACAGCTCTAGACAGAAGCAAGCCTAACCCAATATCCTGACAGCTGATAAATGCTCATAACAAACTCAACTATATCCTCCACCTGATACACAAGGATTTACTTAAATGTGTTTAGTTGTAGTGCAGGTAATGTTCTCTCTATTCAGAGAGAGATAAAGCAACACCATATTTCAAGGGGGTAAGAGGATAATCAAAACCCCTGAGCCAGAAACTACCCTCTCAACTGTCTGCCTTGTTAAAGATCAATGAAGATGAAATAGTCTCACTGGAGTAAAATAATTAAATAGATTTAATTTCTAATATATGTCAAGTAGAATTAAAGCTACAAAATTCAAATGGACCCAGAAATGCTCCAACAGAGAAATTATCTGGCTAACTGTCAGGAGTATTGTGAATAATCTGCAGAATGATCCACAAGCCAGGGAAAACCATTAAAGCTCCCAATGGAAAAAAAATGTTCCTTTTCCAATATGAAAAAGGAGAATTCATGATCCATAATTTGATGTGGGAACAAGAACATGAATATGCATTCTGTTTTATTTTCAAACATGTTTACTCCTCCTCATTTTCATCTGATTTTCATGACAACAAAATACCTTTGAGGTACCAGCACAATAAAGGGGGAAAAGCAGTGAGTGGGGAGAACAACAGTTAACATTTTAGACCATCAGCAGCACACAGACAGCCCCGCTCTGAGGACAGAACCTAAGGTGGGAACACTGCAGACAGAATGAGCCTTCCAGGAGGAGTGGCGGAGGGAGCGCTGCACAGTTCTCCAAGCTGAAAAGAAGACATACTGGCGGGGAAGGGAAAGAGAGCATGGTTAGATGTCAGCAACTGGGAGACTTGGGGCCAAGACCCTCCATGGGGGACAGAGGAAGAAGGAGATTAATTGACTGAGAGCTGCACAGGAAATTTTAGGGGACTACAATGCTGTCTTTGGACAGCTATGTAGTAATCACTGTAGCCTTCCCACCTCCTGTGCAATCTTCAGTGACACCTATGTAACTGACAGTGCTCTGTTGACCAGCCTCTGTGGCAATACCCAGAACTACTGCAGAGGTGAAAACAAGGGGTCCTCCAAGAGTCCAGGTCATACCTGAGTTGCTCTGTGTTGGTTTTTAGAGGCCACCCGGAAATGGGACACCAGCTCTTCCAACCTGACCTGGTTGCCTTCAGGCTTTGAACTCAGTACACCTGATCTGAGACAGGAACTGAGACAAGCTAAAAGGAGCACCATCTTGGGTGGCACAAGGAGAGCTCATTCTTGGTTCTTCCTCAAGAGCTATCCAGGAACCGGGGTCCCAAACTCAATGACTAGGACACCAAGCAGACCCAAATTAGGAAAAGCTAGTGGGTATAAGATAAAGTCTGAGCCTTCCTAACATGAAACTCCAAAATCCAAAGATTTGTGGGTGCTGATTTGATACCACAAAGTAAAAAATCCCACCTCTGACCTCTGTGAAGGGTTGTAGGCAAAACATAGGCACACTAAAAATGCTGTATAAAATTCCTTTAAAAGCCAAAGGCATGGGGGCATTTAGCTCCATGGTTAGAGTGCTTGCCTAGCAAGCACAAGGCCTTGAGTTCGATCCCTAGCACCAAATTAATTAATTAATTAATTAAAAAGCCAGGCCTGGTAGTGCACATCTATAAACCCAGCACTCCGGGAGACTGAGGCAGGAGGATCACAAGTGCCAGCTCAGCCTGAGCTATTTATGGACTTAGTAAGACCATGTCTCAAAACAAAAAATATGAAAGGTCTAGGCATAAAGCTCAGTACAAAGGCCCTGGGTTCAATCCTCAATACTGCAAAACAACAAAAATAAATGAATAAATAAATACCTTTAGGCTCAGTGTATAAGGTGCATATGAAACACACATGAATTTTATGTTTAAAAATCATCACCAAGACATCTCATTATATATGCAAATGTTCCAAAATCTATAAAAATCCAAAACACTTCTTGTTCTAAGCATTTTGGATAAGGGATACTCAAACTGTACACAGAATGGCAGGACCTGCTAGAAACTAAAAAATGCAGATTCTTCCTAAGGGCTTTCAAAATCAGTATTTAGAAGGGGGAAAAGGTGACCAACTAAAACATCTGTGTATAGAATTTAAGAGTCCTATTAGATTTGTCTAGATGTGACTATAAAATCAAGTATCGTTAGAGTGCTTGCCTTGCAAGCACAAGGGCCTGAGTTCGATCCCCGGCACCACAAAAAAAAAAAAAAAAAAAAAAAAAAAATCAAGTATCGGGTAAATGGCTGACCCAATGCTGGTGTCCTACGTTTAGATGGAACCTCTTTCTAAAGGCATATTTGCCTGGGATCACCATGTCACCTAAAGAAATTAAAATGTTATAAATTAGTTCCTTTCAAGTAAAAAAAAAAAAACTCTAATATGTTCAGATAGGTTATCTTTTGATAGATCATGCAGAATCTATGTACACAAAATATTTTTCTCATGGGTCAGAACAACAGTTTTCTGCCATAAAGAAGGATAAATTTGAGTAGGAAAATGGGTGCACCTAGACAACAATGCTAAGTGAAACATATTAGGCACATAAGCTTAAGGATTGCTTCGTTTCTCTTATATGAGAAACCCAAGGTATAAATAATTTAAAGAGCAAAATAAAAGATAGCTAATAGGAATCAAGGAGCTAGATCTTTTGTAAATGGGAAAGGACCTAGAGATGGAAGCTGGGTGTTGGGGGAGAGGGAAAGGGGAAGTAAAAACCATTAAGACGTGTTATGTACACGTACCAACTCCCAGTGATGAATGTAATCACCATGTACTGCAAGCATGTGCAAGTAAAAATACCAAGAAGCAATAATAATTCCATTACTGGGTGAGAAAAAAACAACAGTTTTCATAAGGTTTAACTCCCAATAATTCCATTAAAAGTGGTCAAGGAACTAAGGAAAGGCCGGTAGTAAAAAAGGAAGGTTATTCCAATCTTGACAAAAATGAAAAATTTTCTCTGCAGAGTTTATCATTAAATCATAATCCAAAACAGCCAAAATGCCAACGGTCCACAGATATCCACTGCAAATGAGGACAAGCACCAGCTTTTCCCGAATGCCTAGTTCTAGAGCTGGCTTATATGATCAGTGTTTGATGTGCTGGTGTCACAGGTAAGTAACCTGAACACTCCATGACTGCCTCGGCCTGAATTGGGGCTCTAGAAATGCAGCTATTGATTTGGAAGCTCCTATGTCCAGTTCGGCTACTCCCCGGCCCACTACATTATGAGACACTGAAGAGAAAACCAGAAAGACTTGAGAAAATTCCTTACCTGTAGCTGCTGGTCTAAATCTGGAAAGACCAAAGGAATGGAGTCTTCAGGAGGTGTATCATCTAAAATGTGAAAATAAAATGATTCTTCACTAGAGAGACCTTTGTCTCTCTGCTGAACCTTTGTCTCTCTGAGAGTCACCCTGCTGAACCAGCCCTGTACCCACATGGTGAAACTACCTGTGCATACAAGCTTCCATTATTTTCATTACTTCAATTGGGGGCAGACAGCATGTAAAAGACAATCTTGCTCATTAGCTGTATACACAGAAGCACGAAGAGCTTAGCTGTCTTGACCAGAATTTGAAAAAAAAAAAATTGGAATCCTCAAATGTCCAGTCTGGTAGCTCTCCAAATTAAGAAGGGCTACTTGTCTTTCAATGCAGCCACATTAGCCAAAACCAGAAAATATGATATGCAGGAAAGTGCTTTAACAAGGTGCTAATGAGGTGGCCAGAACAACGTCAACAGCCCAGAAGAACACATTAGTGAAAAATAGGAGCATTAGTTCTGCTCTGAATGACTACAAGTGTCACGGGCTTTGATGAGTTCACCTTCTGCTCTCACCACAAACCGCCACTAACAGGCAGTTCACCAGGAAGCCTTTCTGGCCTACAGCTGGTAACAGGCAGCAATCCAGACAGGGCGTCTCTGCAGCATGCACCAGGCAGCACTCCCGACTTGAGGCAGGATCCACAGCTCAATTCCAGGAGAGCCTGGGTCCAGACAGCTGAGGTCACTCTCCTCAGCAACCTGAGCATCCTTCTCAGCGAGCACTTAAACGGCTTGACTGGCAACACACAGCTCTTGCTGGATCAAAAGATGTGTTCTCAGAAGAAGCAGGAAAGCAGGAGAAATTTGGCCTAAAATATCCATATCACCCACAAGTCTCTCCAGGAATAGATTGCTGACCCAGGCCTAGTGCTGAGGACAGTCCCTCGGTGACCAGAACCCCCATCTCTCTAGGCCAACTCAGGCTCTGAAGGGCCATTTGCTTCCAATCCCTACCACGGTACATGACTCTGAGAATACAACAAAGAACACACTCAGAGTGCTGGGGATTTAGCTCAGTGGTAGAGCGCTTGCCTTGCAAGCACAAGGCCCTGAGTTCAATCCCCAGCACCAAAAAAAAAAAAAAAAAAAACCTCAGAGAATAAGTTAAAAACCAAAGCCATTTTAATTTATAATAAAGCAAGGAAATGGAAAGCAAGGAATGGTTCCTATATTCTCACTAACATAATCATGTTCATACTTGGCGATTGTTTGGTGTTCTTTTCAAACATTTGAACTTCAAAGGAAATGATGCATGCCTTATAGAGTGAAGAAAGAAGAGCAGTCATGCTTTTGTGTCCATGGGGCAGGGTTTCCAGGATCCCCCAGCATTCCTAAGTGTAAGAATGTTTGAGTCCCTTATGCAAAATGGAGAGGATTTGCATATAGCTTGAGTACCTCCTTCTTTGTACTTGGAATCATGTCTAGATCACTCCTAACACCTAACACAGTGTAATTGCTATGTAAATAACTGTTGGATTGTATCATTCAAGAAATAGACAAGGAAAACATTGTATACATTTTCAGTACAGACACAGAAATGTTTTCAATCTTCAATTAGTTGAATTCACAAATGCAAAGCTTATAAATACAGAGAGCAAATCATATTCTTTCCCACTCACTAATAGGACAATTCAAAATAAAACGGAAAGTTTATATCTCTTTGAAATCAGGAAGATCTCATCAGAAAGATCATCTAAACAAGGATGGTATTAACCTCTCTCAAACACCTCCAGAGTCTTGTCACTTAACAGTATTTGGTATGTTTTAGTCAAAGTAGTATAATAATACTCCCATTTAAAAGTGGTTTAAAACAAGGACAATGTGTCACCAAATTTGAATCCATTTTGTATTTGCATCTGTGCCAGCCAGTGGATGCTGGTTGATTCCTGACACTACTCAACATTTGTTTCACAGAAGGGTCAATCCCCAGGCCTTTCGAATGCTCTCTTCCTCCTCAGATCAGGAGTGACAGATTCTAGCCAACCACCATGGCCTTTTAGATTCACCCCATCATTTGCAAAGAACTGGACAAAACCAGAGTTATTCACTTGTGTCTTCTGATTCATTATAGGGATAGCCTTCATTAGAACATTCATGCTTTGTCAAATTGGATTTTGGCCTCAGGTACATTTAATTTATTTCAGTACAATATCAAAAACCTAGATATCACAGTTATTTTAGCTCCTTGGATCCAAGGCCAAAAAAGTTTGGCACAGGTAAATGGGAAATATTTCATGTTGGCATCTCAGCCCTAACGATCATAGGCAAGCAGGCACTTGCTGGAAGGAGAGACTGCCCTGTTAAATACGAGTGCACACAGGGCTTTCCGGAAGTCTAGAAGGTACCCAGGAATGGAACTGGGTGCTTCCTGAGACTTAATCTGCCTTGTCCTCTGTGAAGTCACACTCCTTCCTGCTGAATGACAAAAGGGGCAGAGACTCACCCATTTGATTTACTGTAGTAACATAAATAACAAATACCTGGTATGACCTAGAATTAATCTGATTAATTGATCAGGATGGAGATCTAGTCATTATTTATAGTCACACTATGCCAAGAAACATCATACGTGACCACAATGATTATACTGTGGATAGATGAAAACTTAAGATTGGATCTCTTGAATTGAAATAAAAATTGAATTGATTGACATGAAAATAAACATAGAGAGGATGTTTTAGAGATAAGCAAACTGAAAGTAAATTTTTGTTAGAGAACAGATCCAGCCGGATTAAGCAGGAAATGGCAGCGGAAGCAAGAAAAGCGAAGACAGATGTCAGGAGACTACCAAGTCTGAAGCCAGCCCTGCGTTTCACTGCTCGGTGCCATCTGGTTTAGCTGGCATCCCCTCCTGCCAGAAATTTCAGGCCTCGCGAAGCTGCTTCCAAAGCTGCCCCAAGTTGATGTGTGGGGTGTTTACTTTCAAACAGTGGCTGCCTTCTCTGACTGGTTTTAAAAATAGGCAAATATTCTAAAAGCAGAATGATGAATCACAGGATTGGGCCACAAGGAAAGAAAGAAGATGACTCAGGCAGACAAGTAGCACAGCTGTTCCGCAAACATTTGGCCAAATTGCTGTAAAACATTTTGACAGTGATACTAGATTAGAGTTCCTGAGAGCAGTTAAGTTTGTTTTGACAATTCCAGAAACATAGAGTAGGCTGTACAGTAGCCACACCAAGAGTCCCCCTCCCCGATATATTCAGCTATTCTTTAAAGAAAAGAAAAGAGAGAGAACAGTTGCCAGATGTGTTCATTAATAGGACAAGATCACAGCGCAAGTGTATGTTTTATTAAAATTTATCTACCAAATACTTACTGAGTGCCCAGGACAAAGCAGAGACTGAGACTATGCTAAACTGGTAATCATTTTATCATTTTTTTTATTTTATCATATTTTTAATGCATTAAGGAACTAGTGTGAAAGCTTCTTTTTCAAAATCATAGTAAGAGCTTAATGGACCAAGCAAAATGTATCCTGAGGAATTTCTTAAAGGATGAAATATAAAGGAAAGAATTACAGGGGAATTTTTCAATAAGCAGATGTTCACTGTCTTTTTTGGCAGATGCAAAGTGACTAAGCCAATGGTTCTTAAGATAGAACTTTCCCGTTGGTGCCCCAGCCATTATGACATACCATAGTACATTTTATGAAGGGCTGGTCTCACCATCTATCAAACAGTTGCTGGGTTGCTTTCGTGGTTGTTCTGTTTTCAGATTCCCTTAAGCTGTCTTCTCCGTGTTTCTCCATGAATAAATGGGACACGCTAAGTCTGTAATCCAAATCCTCACTGTTTTCTAGCAATCAGTTATGCAATCAGAGTTACTGGAGAATGCTGAAGATTAAAGGAGCCAATCATCTGGCCCAGTCCCCTTAAAGTAGAGCTAGGTACGGGAGCCCCAAAAGGGAAAAGAGCCATTGAAGACTTCATAACTAGCCACCACGTGAGACTAAGGGGTGTCTCCCACCCCTGAACTCTTTCCGCCGTGCCCCTCTTCTTCAACTTCTGGCCACGGATTCCCAGACTTGTATTTCATGAACCAGTGCAAGTTTTTCCAAAATATTGGGAATTATATCTTAGACTCCAGCATTCAACTTTCTATTTAACTAGTGAAGATGATTCAAAAACAATTCCCATATATTATTACTACCTCTTTATGACAGAGAGGACATTTAACACCAAAATCATAAGAAGCGTAGGATAAAGTAGTATCCATTATACTGGATAACTGTAGCTTTATCAACAAAAGCAAACACAGTCCAAAAGGACCTCATTGTTGTTATATCTTTGTTTCTTTTTGTATGAGAGAGATAAAGACTTCATCCAAGCAAGACTATGTCTAGCTGTTTAGAACCATAGATCACAACAATGTCTTGATTGACTTTGGGATCAATTATCTCACAGGGGTGGAGACTGATAAATCCTAAATCCTTACTAGAGTTTAGGTTTCCACAGAAAGAAAGGGATCTCAAGCCTCAGGCAAATGAGCAGCCACACTCAGAGGACATTCCCACATCCACCCTATTCCCAACAGGAACACAAGAAGCAGCCCTACCCAGGATGCTCTTACTACACCTTAGTCTCCTGCAGTCACAGCAGACTCATGCGTGTGCAACCTGTGTGGTTACACAGGGCTTCGTTCTGATGGGCCCACACTTGCTTTAATGCTCAACTATCATATCAAATGTTCTTAATATTGCTGAACAAGGAGCTGTGCATTTCCATCTTGCACCGTATGCTACCAGGTACAGAGCTGGTCCTGCCCACAAAAGGATCTTTGAGCAGTGGTGCTGCGGAGGCTGCCCTGAAAGGCTCTGAGAACGAACCAGCACCTAACAGGCAAGTGGGTCTTGCAGAGCCTCAGTGCTGAGGCTCCTACAGGAACTTTCCTGCGAGCTGTTTGCCCTCAAAAGCTCTCACCACCAAAGACACAGCTAATCTGCACAATGTTCAGTAGGACAGATGGGCATATGAATTTAGGTTGGCGACTTTTTCGGTGGTGAATGTTAATAATTAATATAAGGTCTGTGAGATTTAATTTTCTCCTTTGCAAAATGGGCAGATGATTTAACTTGTCTCAGAAACTCGTTACTGTTAAAGCAATATACATGTCAATCACTTAGTCCAAAGCCCAGTACCTAGGAAATAATCAGTAATAATAATGTGCTTCATATAATTGACTTTATTTTCTGTATCTTTCCATCATAAACCAACAAAGATAATGTGGAGACAAAGTAGTTCTGTGTGTGTGTGTGTTAGTGGTGGATGTTTATTTTCATATCAATGCAAACACTTTCATTATAAAATATTGTAAAATATTTAACTCACCTATAAGAGGTCCTGAGTATTTGACATCTACGTTGAGCTTAATATTTTATTCTTAGATCTAAAATGTAATAGAAGGTTGCCAATACACATTTCTAGTATATCAAAAAAAAATTTTAATTTTTAGATATTTAGGTTCTTTCTTAAAGCATCATATAATATTTTGTTTGGTATTGTTTGAGACAAGGTCTCTCTGTGTAGTTCAGGCTGCCCCTGAACTCATTTTATAGCCCAAGGTGGCCTCAAACTCATGGTAATCTGCCTGCCTCAGCCTCATGAGTGCTGGAATTATAGGCATGTGCCGCCATGCCGGGTAGAGCATCGTAAAATTTTAAACACATCGAAAGCTTTTTGAAACTTTGCTTCCTGTTTATTAAATATTAAAGATGTAAATTCTTTAACATGCATTAGATTTTCAGGGTCATAAAATTAAATAAAATAATTTATAATTTATATTCATATCCATATAGAAATGGATATGGTTAAAGGTAGAGATTGATGTGACACCTAGCAAACTGTCAAATCTTTGATTAATAAGCACCATGTTCCCTAAATAAACTAAAATTATCAGGCAAACAAAATTATGCATCAAAAGACTAAATGATGTTTTATATAAAGAAATACTTGATCTGGTCTAGTGACTTTTTTTTAAGAAACAGTCATCTATTCACTATTATTGTAGCTATCATTTGGTGAATCTCATTGATTTATCCTTTGTCAGAATATTTTGACATACTTAGCTTAAAAATATACTCAGTCTTCAAAAAAACACCAGCTTCAGTGAGTGCCCCACTGTACAGAGAGAGACAGGTAAGCCTTGATATTCACTTATATTTTAGTTGAAAACGAGGTTTTCCAGAGACTTTGAAAAGAACAAGGATTATGAATCTGGAAAGAAGAGAATACCAAAAAACATTTGGGTCCTAAGGAGAGAAGGACAAATGATACCAAAGCTAAGAAAACCTGAAGGAAGGGGACAATTACAGGAGATACTTAACCTGCATCACAATTTTGCAGAGAGCCAGTTTTGCACACATATACAAAAAAGACATTCATACCATACCCAGCTTTTTAAGTTAGATAAAAGGTGATTCTTTCAGCTACTCCATAAAATTCCTACTGTCACACAAAACACCCTGATAGTTGCAGAGGAAACTATA
Organism: Hystrix cristata; assembly: GCA_004026905.1. Classification (NCBI taxonomy): domain Eukaryota; kingdom Metazoa; phylum Chordata; class Mammalia; order Rodentia; family Hystricidae; genus Hystrix; species Hystrix cristata. Next base: position 83,641 of record PVJO010000195.1, read on the forward strand.
TTATTTAAAAGAGACACCAATGGAATGGGTCCTGAATTTCTTCAAACCAAATGTCCTGTGATTAATTTATGCCAGACAGGGAAATTTTGAATAGCTTGAAAGAATTTTTTTAAATGTTAACAGCTACCAGCTTGGGCTGATACTAGTACCCTCTACAGGAAGAAAGGAAGGGAGGAAGGGAGGAAGGAAGGAAGGAAGGAAGGGAGGGAGGGAGGGAGGGAAGGAAAGAAGGAAGGAAAAAAATGAAAAGGGAGAGAGGGCAGGAAGGAGGGGAGGAAAAGGAAGTCTAAATTTACATTAGCATGCGCCAGATTTTAGCACAGCTGAAGATAAAGAATTTAAAGATAAAGTAATTAACATGAAATCCTGATGTCCACTCAACTCTAAATCTTCTTTAATTGGAGAAGGGCTGGCGATTCTCTAATAACCCGAGAAGTGGGATTGATATCCCCTGCCTGCACATACTTTATTGGGAATAGTAAGTTAACTCTTTAGAATTTCTAGTTCAGTAAGTTAATTCTGAAATTCCTAGTTTGGAAGGAATCCAGATTATAGTAGCTTATTAAAGCAAGCATCTCTGCCTCCAGGAATTACAAATAGCTAAGTACCACTTAATGAAGGGTTGTCATGATAGGCTAGAAATAATTATATCTTAAATGACCATATTTTTCCACAAAATTTTGCCTCCTTTATTTAAGCCCCTGGAAATCCTTGATTTAGTTGGAGTCTTATGGTTTGTTCTGCTAACAACAAACAATGACTGACTAGCCCTGTCCACTAAGTCCAGTCTGTCATCAAGTGCTTTCAACCTTTTTTTTTGAAATGTGCTCTGAATTCAGCCATCTCATTTCATTTTCAAATCCAGGCTCTCAACAATTTGTCTCCGAGCTATTCTAAAATGTCTCTTCCATTCTCTCATCTGTCTACATTCTGGCCAATTCCACAAAATTTGTACTGTTTTTGTTGTAATACTCTCTTATTTAAGGACTTTGGAAACCCTGCAGTTGTTCTGCTTCTGACCAACTAGGAACACTCTAGCTGAACTGCTAAGGTGAGCTCAGCGACCCTCGTCTCCTGCAATCTGCACAGGTGGTCAGTGCAAGCCTCCTGCACGGTACCTAGCCCAAGAAATGATATCATTCCACAGTTCAGACTTCTGTCCCACTTGGCTACAGTTTTAATGTTTTCTGCACCCGGCATTCTCTTCCTGACTCTGAAATTTTGCTCATGCTTTCTGCTTAGAAAGAAAAATGGTTTTAAAAAATATGTACTACTCTTTTTTTAAAACTGGTACCTAGAAATGATGCCTTTCTATAGCCCATCTGCCTTTGATCCATTTGATTATCATCTCTTCCAAGAAGCTGTTAACAACTGCTCTGGGCGACATAGACTTCAAATCTCTTTCACTTATAAAGCCTGTAGGAGGGATTATTCTGTACCCCACTTTTGCACATCCCACCATTTTCGGCAGAGTGCTAGAAACATTAAGAACAAAATAAAGGCCAGTTAATGATTAGAGGAGAAGCAAGACACTTAAAAGCCACTAACTCAATAACAAATCCTTCAATAACTGCAGGTCGAGGTGGGTGAATGGAAGGGAGGGGAGGGGAAGGGGGGTAAAACCAAGATACATCATGTACAGGTACAAAATAACCATGTTGATTATGATCATTATGGATACAATGTACCAATACATGTTCTTGGTAAAAATAAATATTAAAAAAAAATAACTGCAGGTCGGTTACACTATAAAATCTAAATTGACATCAAGTAGAAGTGTGAAATGTAAGTGGAACACACAACTGCTTAGTGTTTACATTTGCTTTAACACTCTACAACTAGTTATCATAATCACAAAGACAAGATTAGTGTTTAATTTGTGCCCAATAATTTGCTAAATGCTTCATCTATAATGTATCTCATGCTTACTATAACCCTATGAGCTACAATTACATTTCATAGGAACATGAATTCCAGCAAGATTGAATGACTTGAACCAAGATTATACAACTGATGATGAAGATGAATCTAGATATCATGCCTCTCTGATTCCAAAGCCCTATCCTTAACTTCTACGCTAAATCATCTCAAGAGTATACGCAAGAGAGAGACAGAGACAGAGAGAGAACTAAAATGAATGGAGGGAATGAGCACTAATACAGGCACATAAGAAATGAGCAAATACTAACATTCACAAGCAAAACTATCTCCTTTTGCTTTTGGACTCTGTTTATTCATTAACATTAAATTCAGCAATATGGAATGACTCCCTTGAAAGTCTACCTTAGTTTCCTCACTTATTATGAGAGTCTGGGATATTTTGCCTCTAAATGTGTGGTCTGCAGGTCACATGCACTGGAATTCAAAAGGCATGCACAGCTTGTGTGATCACAAGTGTTGCTCTCTGTGACACTCCACATGCTCTTTATTCAAGAATTCAGAGGGAGCGTCCCCAAATATCTGCAAAGCACCTTTTTGTGCACTCACAACTTCATGTACATGGAAAAGTCCACAGTTCTGTGTCCTAAGAAGTCCTTGAAATCTTACACTTATGTCATGCTTATATACAGGCAGGGGTCTTCTTTTCTTTCATAGAGAAGCAAGATCCTCCTTGATGTAGAGATCAGAATATACAGAAATGGATTCTCTGAACATGAGAGTTTTTGATGAGTGCTCTCAGATGACTATTTTAATCAAGCAGAGGCCCTGAGCCCAGCTCTTGCCTCAGATTCTTCAGGTGGGTGCCCTTTCCAGAGCTAGGAAGACACACTAGTCATAAGATAAAAGTATCTAACTTTGGTAGGGTCTTCATACATCTTCACAAGCAACTTTCTGTGCAGATAGGAGGTAGGAATTACTTAAAATAAATTATAACCCCTTTTTAAAGCTACCTATTAAGAAACATGAATTTCAAAAGTGAGCATTCTTGAGGCATTTGAAAGGGAAAAGAAAAAGACTACAACAAATTAGTTCAAATTCATTGATGAAAAACACACAAGAGCTCCCAGTCAGGAACCAAGACAGTTCATGGATGGTGGCCAGCAAATTACAAGTTGTACATCTTGTACTTTAAGGAAGAGCTTATTCACTCAGCCCAAAATCCAGATTCACCTCTTGATAGCTCTTTTCTGACACAGTGCATTTACTTGGCTGGTCCAAAATTATGAAGTAGTAATATCGCTTGGATTAAGCAAACTTTATTTACTGAAAATTCCTTTGTAAGGCTATTTATTATAACAGGACTCATTCTGCTCATATAGGACATGAGCTGAAGAAAAGAAATTACACATCTCCTTTCTCCCTGGATTGCAGGCATGGTGTATGTGTGTGTGATGAAAGATAGCTACTTAAAAACTGACAATTGCTTAAATTCTTGGATTTATAAAATGCACTGAAAATTTGAAGAGCTTTTCTTTTTCCATTTGGAGAAGTGGCATGGGATAATGGAGGGACTTTAGACTTCCAAGTCTGAATTTAGAGATCATAACTCTATTACTTATTAACAGTGTGGTCTCTGAGCCTCAATCTTTGCCTCCATAAATAGGGAATTCTCATGCCTATGTTGCATGGTTGTTCAAAGGATCACAAATAATATAGGTAAATTCCTAACAGAAAAGAGAAGATCAGGGGCTGGGGATTTAGCTCAGTGATTAGAGTGCTTGCCTTGCAAGCACAAGGCCCTGAGTTCGATCCCCAGCCCCACAAAAAAAAAAAAAAAAAAAAGAAAAGAAAAGAAGAGAGAAGATCAATTAGTGGCAGCTGTCATTTCTAAAGTGAGGTAGACTGATTTGCCTGTTAGAAGATTTCTTTTCGTTATTGTCTTGCACACCGACCTCGAGTGGGGACACAGTACAACAGCAGATCATGGGAAAAGTGTTGGATAAACAGACAATGGAGGGTCAAGGGTTCATCTCTTCCTACTCTGGAGCACACCCCTCCTTGGGGACCACACTAACCAGAAAGCTCCAGGGTATGTGCCTCACCTACATAATCACCCGGTATAGTAACTCCGAGCCTAAGCTAACTGTCTCACACCGGAATTCACAGAGCCCAGCCCGTTACTTCACACTATTTTGGAATGATCTTGTCCATTTTCAATCACTAATTTTTAAAGCATTACTCCTACATGGGCATTGTAGGGAGAGAGAAAGAGAAAGAGAGAGAAAGAATGAAGACCAATCCTCGAAAGACATGAGGTGGTTTAAATGGTGCTATTATTTAAGTGTATGATTTTAACAGATGACATTAAACTAAGAGCAAGAGCGGATGCCAGCGGAAGAAAGTCAAGCCTCGGTTTCCTCACCACCGTGACCTCCCGCCACACGAGGCCCCTTCTACAAAGGTGGCGCAATCCGATATGTGTGTTAAGAGGTCACTGAGGGGAGGCATGACGGAGTGCTCTAAGAATGGCAGCCCTACCTCAGACCCTGCTATTTGGAGAGGCCCCGCCTCACCTGGCCCATTCATCACTCCTGCTAACGTGTGTTTATGTAGCCGGAAGTGCGGGAGCACCAGTGAGGAACCAGCAGCTTGAACTAAGGCTTCAACAAATGCTGCTGGAACCAGGACAGAGATATTTTTATATTACCGAACCACCTGCCAGCTCTTAATAAGTGTTTCCTCAAGCAGTTTTAACAATGACAAGCTCTGCTATCCTTAGAAATTGTTACAGCTCTATGAATCTCATTCTAAAAGAAAGCTAACATGGGGAAGGAAACAAAAAGAAGAAAGGAACTAAAACAACCAAATCAAGGTGAGGGAAGACACTGGGGAGGCATCTCTGGAAGCCACAATCTAAAAATGCATGACAAAACATACACTTTATTATCGGGTCATGCGATATAAAATTTTAAGCATCCTCTTTGGAATATAAGAAAAAGTCTGAAAGGTGGGACGAGGGGTGCAGCCCTCCCCAGAGGCAGAGGTACCTGCGGCGTCATCGAGGCTGAAGGCGATGCGCACCGGCTTGTCCGCAGGGACGCTTGCTGTGCTGACCATGTGGGCGCCGGAGGCCCGGTCTTCTCCTGGGTCTTCCAGCTGTGAGGATAAGAGAGGGCCAGCATCACCTTCCCCAGCATCACGTCTCTGAGTACTCAGAAGCCCTCAGAAATTCAAGGGGAGAGTTAGCAACCTTCCTGCATCAAAATTACACACTTGACCCATTTAAACATATTTTTCCAGCAAAAATTACTTCGGCAATACACATCTAGAATAAATGAAAGGTGATTTAAATTTCTGCCTACCTCACTTTTTCAGTTTCCCTTCACACTGACCAGTCAACCTAGCTTTAAAGGTCACATATAAAAGTGTCTTATTGTTAACTGAAGGGGGATAAAAAAGGGATGTTGTAGTTATAGTAGGCTATCATAGAGCACAGATTAGTCTATCACTTCATGCTCAAAAGCCTAAATTTAATCTGAATTATTGATCTGGGAATGACAAAAAAAGGAATATCATAGGACCATTTAAAGACTACCAAAGACCATTTTAAATTATCCTACAGTGGTATTATGAGTATTACGTGCTTTAAATATCTGATTAACTACCTACAAATATGTCATATATTTCCATCTATGGTTTTACTTCTTAACAGTATATTTAAAAAGCAAGAAGATAAAACTTTAAAACATCCTATTGGCGCTCTACCCTTCTATTAAATTATCATTTAACTCATAAACTTAGAATGAATAGGAAACCATCCATCGCAGAAGATGGGAAGGGGGAAAAAATGCATGGATATTCCTCTGTCATAAAAGAATTCAGCCTAAATACACTTTAACCAAGATATTTGATAATTCACTGTTCACCCCGACCAGGAAAAGACATTATTATAAATACTTGATATCTTTGTTATTTAAACACATATATTTAACTTTTCTATTTTGGGTCTTGCTTCCCCTACACCATCTATTCTCCTCATGTAGACAGCAAACCAGAAGACCTGAATGATATTTCAAGGAAAGTGTCTCTAAAAATGGCAAAATATAAATAATCTCTTTAGCTGTCTTTAGCAAGATTCTGGGAACGGCTTGTAACAGGACGTTTTCTCATAGCAAGGCTTTTGACTTTTTCCCATAACTTTTATGTATCCAAAAATAGTGTCTAGAACATTGAATTTTGTTTTCACAATACTTACAGAGCCAAAGTCAATGCACATATATATCATGTATATTTAGACACACATATATTTGGAATTGTCCTACCCAGTACATGAAAAGAGAACGTGCTTACATTAGACACCTAAGATAGTTTGGGAGGAAAACCAGCATCTGTTTCATCACCCAGTTAAGATCATATTGAGCCCATTCATTTAAGACCACAAATAGCAATGAGTCAGTAAGACCTCCACTCTCTATGTCATTCGAAATTACATTCTATGTTACAAAGAAATGATTACCTGAAACACTGGAGGAAAAGGTAATATAAAGTCACTGTTACTTGACTCAGGATTTGTTTTATCGTAACTATCACACACATCTGTGTAGTTTCTTCTGCTCAGAATGAAGCATTTTTTTTAGTCACCTGTTTCTGGAGAGATAACACCGACTGTTTCAAATTTAACAAAACAAAGAATCAAAAACCCCTAAAGCTACAGCTGAAAAGAAAAGCCTTCCTGTTAGGCATTATACATACTCCAAGCCACCTTATCAGAACATCCGAAGATGTAAAGCTCATTGCCCTTTGGCCAGATCTTCCAACATGTTCCTGCACCAAGAAATAAACCATGAGGGGTGGAAATTTGCCTCTGAATGTTGTAAATAGCTCTTTGGTGCAGTTTCCAGCTACAGAAAACAGAATTGGTGAGCACAGTTAATTACATCCCCACCCCTCAGCAAATGAAAAATATCTGTCTGCCTCAGAAACGATGGGGTCGAGATTGGGTGATTTTGCGTTCCACACAGCATGGACCACAAGAGCCCCTTAAAGCAACTTGCCTTTTCATCACACCACCTGGGAAAACCGGCTACCGCTTCCTGCTCTCGGCTGGAGGCTGTAACGGACCTTTGGCTAAACTGCCGTGCTGCAAGCATTTAGTTCGATTTTCACACCTGTTGCCTTACCTCACTTAGTTGAGTGTCTGCGCTTGTGTAATCCAGGGCCAGCCGCTGCCTTGGCCAGTCGTTGCCTCTGTGGAGTGAAGACTCGGCGAGCAGGCAGGCTGCACCTGCTGCATAACAGCCACTGACACTCTGAGGAGCAGGGACAGCTGTCAGGGTGGCACGCTGCTACCTGCTCTGCCCCAGACCCCAGCGTCCCGCAGGACCTCCCTGTTCCGCTCCCCTCCACAACCCTTCTCTCCTTTCCTCACCTCTCCAGCAGCCAGGATGTTGTCATGTTTCTAGAAAAAGCAAGAGCAAAAGAAAACCCTCCTCCTGTCACAGGCATTGATAAACAGCAAGTTGCGGAGAGTCCAAACGTTTTAATTCATTAGTCCTGGCAAACCTAAAATACAAACAGACTTGCTTCACAAGACAGGAATGTCTTCAGCGTGACCCAATCGGTGTCTGTGTCTATTCCAGCAAACTGGCAAAGATAGCATGACACTAGTCAGCAAAAATGTTGGCGCTCCAATAAGCTCGGCCAGAGGCGACAAGCCAACTCTCAGATGACAGCAGCGATGATCCCGTTAAGAACGTGAGGTTTGAGTTGAGCCCGTGTTGGGCTTGATGACTTGATCCAGTCTACAAACGCAGCCAACCACAGAAGAAGTCAATGGTGAATTGGTTTGCTGCATTAGAATTTTTCAACCTTTTTAACAACTGCAAATTTGGATGTCAAGAGTATTTTGAAAGAGTTTCACCATGCTGTTAAAGTTAAATAATTAAAAACAAACAACAGTATGAGAATGCAAAGACAAGCTACAGACTGGAAGAAAGTCTTTGCAAAACATACATCAGATAAAGGACTGATAACAAGATATGTCAATACAGGTACAGATACCTATGATGAATGTTATCACTATGTACATCTAAAATGTACCATTAAAATTAAATTTTTAAAAAAGATAAAAGACTGATAACTAAATATACATACAAATCTTAAAACTCAACAATAGGAGAAATAGGCAAAAGATCCAAACAGCCACCTCACTGAAGAAGACAGATGATAAGCAAGCCTATGAAAATGTGACCAACTTCATATGTAACCAGGGAAGCGTAACAAAACGGCATCACTGCACATCTATTAGAAAGGTCAAAATTAAAAATACTGACAACATCAAATATTGGCCAGGATAACAGAAAAGCAGGAATTTCCTAGTGGGAATGCAAAATGGTACAGCCTCTTTAAAAGAAAATTTGACAGTTTTCCAAAACTAAACATACTCTTACCATGTGATCCATGGTATTTATGCAAATAAACTAAAAGCCTTGTGCCTGCATGAAAACCTGCACACAGGTGTGTACAACAGCTTTATTTGTAATTGCCAAAACTTGGAAGTCACCACCATGTCCTCTAAAATAAGTGAATACATATACAAATTGTGGTACACTGGGACAACGGAATATTATTCAGGGATGAAAAGAAAGTCACTACCAAAGCACAAAAATATATGGAAGATCCTCAGTAGATATTACCAAGTAACAGAAGCTAATCTGAAAAGGCCATACACTGTCTGATTCTAATTATGTGACATTCTGAGAAAGTAAAACTATGGAGAGAATAAAAAGATCAGGGTTCAGGAAGAAAGACGGGAAGGATGAATAAGTGAAATTCAGAGGATTTTTAGGGCAGTGACAATGTTCTGTGTGACACTGTAATTGGAGATATGTGTCCTTACAGATATGTAAAAACCCATAGAGCTCAAAACACAAAGCATGAACCCTAAGATAATCTACAGTATTTAGTTAATAATGATTTAATATTTCCTCATCAATTGTAACATAAGCACCATACTGATTCAAGATATTAATAAAGGGGAAATTTGGAGTGGGAAGAAAGGAAATATAAGCCAACTCTGTAGTTTTTACTCATTTTTTTCTGTAAACCTAAAACTGCTTTTAAAAATATTAAATAAACAAAAGGATTTAGCAGGTTTCCCTGATCAAATGAATGGAAGGCGGATTTGTTATTTTTTTTTTAAAACTAAGAGAAGACCATTTATTCAAAGATAGTGGAAAAGGGGGAAAAAGAGTTGATAGACTACTCTTCAACAAGTAGGGAGCATTGAAAAGTGAAATACTCGTGGACCCCTCTCTGTAGTCCCTTTTTATTGGCTTTTTCCTTGTGTTGGCCCTTGGCATCTGACTGGCTCCTGAGCTTGTCTGTCACCTTTGCCTCACATTTGTCTTAGCCATGCATGACCTTTTCTCGTCTTTTGGTAGAGAGTAAGATAATGGATGAGAGCCTTAGGGACAGGTTATTTAGATGTAAGGATTAAATAATGGAGATGTTTGTGATTTTTATGTTAATCACACTGGGGGGGGGGCTTCCCCAAACTAGTTCCTTTGCCTTTGTCTCTTTAATAATTGTTAATTGTTGAAATCTAGCTGCCTTTATGTTTCTAACTACTAGATTATAGCTTTCTCTGCCTTTCAGAGTCTGGCTATAGAGGTCAAAATTGTCTATTAATTTTTAATAATGTTCAATGAGGCCTTTACTCTATTTTTTCCCTACCTATGGGGACCCCTGTCCCTACATTCCCCTATCCAAGACAACTATCCAACCACTGTTGGGGAAATGGGCAACAACCGATCTGCCTTCTTTGAGGTGAATGGGGTCGTAGTTGGGGAGCAGTGGATGGAAACATTGAGCAGGGAGGTTTTGTCCAATGGGCCCCAGCAGAAGAGGTCTGGCAGCTTTACAGTGAGTTTTGTCTGTATGACCACTTTGGGTTTGGCAGCCTCTAGGCAAAGGAAAAAAAAAAAAAAGCTTTACCGAAAGATTAAAGGCATGTATGACCAAAGCATGAGCAACAGGATGGAAAGGTAGACTAGGGAAGGAGCCACATTAGACATTGTTTTTAATGGGTTGGAATAGCAATCGTAACCACCTGGCCCTTAGAATTTTCAGCAGGGGTCAGTGATTGGAGATTTTCCCCTGTATGTCTGACTTACATCATTAGTACTCACATCTCTGGCTATGTCCTCAGGTTGTTGGATGTTCAAGACCAAGTTAAGGTGAGACCTTTGTCAACCATAATTTACCTCCTAATAGATGATGGTCATGAAGTCTCTTCAGGCATTTTTTCTGGGCCCATGATTATTATAGACAGCTAAGCTAGGTAGAAATATTATAATATAGGCAGTCAGACAGGTCTGGACCCTCAATTGAGTCAATACACAAGAGGAAAATACACTATAACTATGGCTGGAGGCACATCCATTGAAGATCAGGCCTCAAGATAAGGATGGAAAGATCAGAGCTACACCTCTGGCTGAGGGATAAACAATGAACTGAAGATCACACTCATCTGATCTCATAAAGTCTAGGTCACCCAGGTGGGTGACCAAGACCTCCAGATCCACCTCATACTGGAATGTCCTTGTTCTTTCCTTGTCCATTTGCTACATGACCTTCTTCCCCATTGGATCAATATTACCTAAGTGGCTACACTTGTAATATTATTGGTTAATCATCATTTTGACACACATTGTACTCACCTCGCAATTTTGCTCTATAAAACTTCCCCTGAAAAGTGGGCTTGATGGCAACCCACTTGGGTCCCCTCCTGTCTCTCAAGAGCTCTATTTCTCTCCCTCAGTAAATTTCCTACTTTTAACCTCCTTTGTTCCTTAGAATTCATTCTTCAATTTTGGGGAACACAAACTCAGCATAACTGACATCTAGCAGGTTGGGAGTTATATTTTTTCCCCTATATCATGATCAGATCCTCTTAGCTCTTAATTCATCCTCTGTTAAATGTATCATCTGTCAGGACGGGTCACAGTCTGTGCTAGATGACATGGCACTCCTTGGAAGCATGGGAACATTTTTCCCTTTACTAACCTTCCTTTAACAGTACTGCAATTTGAACCCAAGACCTTTACACTGAACTATAACACCAGCCCTTTTTTATTTATTATTTTGAGACAGCGTCTCACTAAGTTGCCTGGGCTGGGCTCAAACTTGCAATTCTTCTGTCCCAAAGTGCTGGTATTAGAGGTATGTACCACCACACTGAGCTATAAACCCACTGTATCCAGGAATACTCATTACTGTTTTAATGTTATTTTATGGTTAAAAACATCAACTTGCATAGTGCATTGTAACTTATCAAACGGATTTCATATCCACTATGTCAATTCCACCTCCACTCAGTTCTGTAGAATAGTCATGATCAGTGGTGTCATCCCTATTTGACAAGTAAGTAAACTGAGGCTCAGAAAATTTAAATAACAGGTTGAAGGACAAAAGATCATTGTAGAGTAACGGACTTAAACAGGATCCAGTTTTCTAATCTTTGGTTCATGCTGTATCTACCACACAAGGATGTATTCTGTATTAACAACTTAATTGAATTTTTTAGGGAAGAGTAAGTCTGACTCTTGGTTTTTGGCTGGAGGAAGAGAAGTTGTAACTTTCTGAAGTGAGCTAGCATCCCAGTTTGTTTGACATCAGCCATCTTCATGATACCTATTCAACTCCAAGAAGTTAAAATATCTTATGTGCCAGAGAGGAAGTGTATATCTGTGCTGGCTCCCAAACCAGCCCCCTGAGTCTTCCTTCAGAAAAGCTGATGGGGACACTGAAATTGCCAAGGGAATCAATGACTAGAAGCACGTGGATCCCAATGAATCTGACAATTCAGAATGGAAAGACCCAGAATGACGAGCACGGTCCTCTTCAGCACTGATCACGGAAGCTACTGCAGAACCATACAGAGACAGAAAGGGACCATTTCACATTAAACACAATGAAAGTATCATCTTCCATGATGTTGTCAACAGCATTTGGTAGATGCAGCACTCTTTATCAGAGTACTTTCCAGAGTGGAACAAAAAGTATATTTAAATAATCTAAATGTGTTCTTCAGAGTCTGATAATAGAACGCTTTCCTAATCATAATTATTTACCAACTTTTCTGTTCCCTTGGGAGCAATAATGTATTTCTTGACTACTTATCCAAATATTTTCAAAAAAGCAACAAATGGAAAGCCTCAGTGGAATCCCTTCCCACAACTAAAATCCAAAATAACTGCATGATATTTTAAGAATGCAGTAGAATCATACTAACTCAATTCAGAAAGGGCATGTGCAGCATCAAAATGTTGACAGATTAACAGTATCTTTCTCAGTAACATCCATATGTATTAATTTTTTATTTTAATCTTTACAGCAATTAATGTTTTTAAGGCATTCAGCTTTCTGTATCTGTGATAAATACCTGAGATAAGTCAATTTAAAGAAAAAAATATTTATTTTGGCTCATGCTTTCAGAATGGTCGGTCCGTAGTCATGTGTTCCTATTGCGTTGGGCCTGTGGCAGCACAGTACATCATGATGGGAGCACATGGTAGAGGAAGCTGCCACCTCATGGCAACTGAGGAGAAAAGAGAGAGGGGAAGGGGCCAGGGTCCCAAATCCCCTTCAAGGGCATACTTCCCTTCCTCTGCCAAAAGACCCACCTTTGCTAGGCCCTGCTTCTAAAGTTTCCATCATTTGCCAATAGTGGTAGAGGCTGGGGACCAAGCCTTCAACAGATAGGCTTCTGCAGGGTGTTGCAGACCCAAATCACATCATTGCTATTTGGGAAATTATTTTTAATAGTATTCAAGGAGCTTTTCACCTAATGATCTTGCTTCTGAATTATGACCTATTATACACTCACAGTAAAGATTATTGTCACAATTACATGAAATAAATTTCTCAATTTTGTGAAAACTTGGTATTTTCCAGGCTAGTGTTGCCCAAATTTGCCTGATTACTGGTCTTAAACCTTTTTTTTTTTTTTTTTTGAGAGGGACGGTGCTGGGCATCAACTTTATGTAGTTTTTGCCCTAGAGCTCAAAGGAGAAGTGAAGTATTAGAACCACCGAACCACTCAATGGTTTCTCTTTCATAAGCCTTGTGGTTCCCCTACTCAAAGAGACAGTAACATCCACTGGATGCTGAGATTGGGGTAAAGTAAAACGGTATGGAAACTATGGCCTAACGGCCAAATCTAGGCTGCTGTCTGTTTTGTTAATAAAATTTTATTGAACACAATCATATTCAACTGTTTTCCTGTTTTGTTAATGAAGTCAGAACCAGTGTGCAGCATTTAAGAGTCAAGCTGCCTGTGTTCCCAACCTGGCTCTATCTTCAGAACTTTGTTCTAGAATCCATACTCAACTAATCTTTGGTCAGTTTCCACAAGTATAAAATGGGGGATGATTATAGTAGCTCTCTTATAGATTGTTTTGATGATTAATAAAGAGTTAATATAAACACATATAGGAATGCCAGAAAGAAAAAGACTAAGATATGTACATGTACCAACTCCCACAATTAATGCATTCATAATATATTACAAACATGTACCAATAAAAAAAATTCTTTACAAAGAAACTACATGCCCAGGGGTGGGCATTGGGCACGTTGGGATGCTGAGAATCAAACCAAGAAGATAATAAACACAATACGTAGACAACATCATTACTTCAAGTGAGCAAAACTATGTGAAAAATCACACCCAAAATTAAGTCAGAAGTTGGAGTTAGTAGAACTCAGTGTGAGTTGTAATTCTACTCTCAAAACTCTTGCAAGTTTAGACCAGAAATTTCATACCTCCAGGGCTCAGTTTGTTCATCTAGGTTGGGAAATTTTTCTGTAAAGGGCCAGAGGAAAAATAATTTAAGCTTTGCAAGCCATACAATCTCTGGCATAATTACTCATCTCCTGTTCTAAGTTGCAAGCAGCCATAGACAATATATAAATGGATGGATGGATTCCAATAAAATTTTATTTGCAAAAACAGTAAATAAATATTCATGTTAAATTATATGAATTTAACATGTGTTCAAGTTAAATTATATTATGGACACTGAAATTAGAATTTCATATAGTTTCCAAATGTCACTAAGTGTTATTCTGCTATAGACATTTTTCAATCGTTTAAAAATGTAAAAACCATTTTTAGCTCCCGGGGTACCTAAACAGATGGTGGGACAGATTCTACCTAAGGCCCATAGTTTTTAGAGCCTTGATCAACACAGAATTAGCCATCAGCAAGCATAGGATAAATCAGAATCAAGTGTTTAAGCTTTGTTTTACCTTCTTAACGTGATTTATCAAGAAATTTAAATGGTTTTATACTATTTGAGTTTATCATTTGTAGTTAATTAAACTTGACATATGTATTCATATACTTATAATAACTTAGGCATCAGGCTCTTGGAAAGAGAATAAAATTTCCTTTAGCATTTTTGACTGTTGCTATTTCCTTATAAATCATGTTTATCTTTCTTCTTAACATGCACATGTTTTCCAAGAATATAACCTAGAAGGACTAATAACAGCAAGTTTTAAAATTTGTTATTAGAGAACAGACTTTATCTTCTTAATGTTATCCTAAGGAAAACATGAGTTTCTTATCATCTGTAAGCGTCCCACTATGTACCCCAAAAGACAAAGGCACTCCCTTCTTTAACACAGACAGTGATATCACACCAAGCAACCACCACCAAACCATTGATTCCTCAACATCATTAATCATCCAGACAGTATTCAAACCTCCACTTTTCTCACAAACATCTTAAATTACTTTCTCAGTTCATTTTTATTTTTAGTACAATGTCCAAATATATAGTAGGTTGCTATGTTTTTGACATTTACTAAAAATTTATAGTTTCTCCCTCCACTTCATTTAAACAAAAAATTTTCTTATAAACAACTACAGTTTCCTTAGTTGCACCTCCACTGTGTCTTTAATATGTTCTCCCCATCTATTCCCTGTAAATTTTCATCTAGATCCTAAAAATTAATCAAATTCAAGTATCATCTCTTAAGATTCCTTTGAGATAGGAAACAATATTAATTTAAAAGAAAATGTATTTTCCAGCTCTGACTTAGTTTTGATAATAATGTTACCTAAGCAAGAATGAGTTTAACTTTAAAACTATATATAGTCTTCCAGAGAACTTATAAAATCAACTTTAAAAAGCTCTTAGAAAGTCAAGTTTGTAACTGAAATACAAACAAGACAATACATTTAAAATACAATTTCATCATATCAAGTTGTTAGCATAGCAGGGTGCTTTCCTGACATGGAGCATGTGTGCGAAACATGAAGACAGGGCATATTTTGTAGTGTAGATTCATTATGGTCCCTCCTCCCTGTGCCACAAGATACATGATAACAACATCCTTGTGGGACTTTCCCTCTCTGGAACTCATGTGATTGGTGCTCATGACATCCAGTGGCCTTCATAACAGATGTACCTTGGGACCATAAGGTTAAGCAAAATAAATCAGACACACAGTTTAAATAGTACATGCCTGCTCTTACATGAAAAACCCAAAGTATAAATAATTTAAAGAGCAAAACAAAAGGTAGATAGTAGGAAGCAGAGAGATAGATCTCTGCAAATGGGAAGGGGACCAAGAAATGGAGGGAGGGGTAAGGAAGGTAAGAGGAAGAGGAAATAAAAAGAATTAAGATGTGTTGTGTACATGAACTAACTCCACACAAGGAATGTAGTCATTTTATGTGCTGCAAGCTATACTAATCAAAATAAAACATTGCGGGGAAAAACACATTGTGAAGAAAGCACTGAGCACTTGGGGTCCATAAACCTTGGTCTCCTTTTTTTTTTTCCCCTAACCACAACTGCATTTACCCAGGAACAGAAACCGCTTAAAACTGTCAGGCTTACGCAGCTGCATTCTGAGTGCCTTTTAGAGTTCTCTCAAATAAACTTCAGTTTTAAGGTCATAAGTCTACTGATATTACTAAGGAAACATTGAATTACTTCTAAAACTCCCAAACACTGAACTGCAGGAATCATTAATACTGAAACCCATTGCTCTTTAGGTGTATGCCTTTACTTGATAGCCCTACAGACCTACTACTGCAAGAAAGGACCAAACACAGGCCAAATCTCCCATATGGGTGAGAGAGGAGTAAAAGTTTAGAGCCATTCTTTCAGTTGCAGGAGTCAAGAACCAATTTACTTTGAAAACAAAGACCTTTTTTTTTGCTTATAAAACTAGGAAATCAGCAGGGATTTAGTCCAGCAGTTAGAGTACTTGCCTAGCAAGCACAAGGCCCTGAGTTTGATCCCAAGCACCAAAAACAAAAACAAACAAACAAACAAACAAAAATCTAGGAAATCCATAGGCATTCTAGGTTCCTAAATGGATTTATCCATAGGCACAAGTGATATGATCAGGAACTAACTTTGTCTACATCTTCTTGCAGATAGCTTTCTTCTGTTAACTCTATTCTAGATGGAGTTTCCCCATGGCCTGGTCACTAGATGCCTACACACAACCTACTAGTTCTGCAAATCCAGTGGAAATAAAAGACTTTTCTCCTCAATACTGAATAAGATAGTCCTTGGCCTCCAAAAGTGATGGAACATGCCTGTAATCCTAGTACCCTGGGAGGCTGAGCTAGGAGGATTGCAAGTTCGAGGCCAACCTGGGCAACTCTCAGTGACTTAGTAAGACCCTGTCTCAAAATAAAATAAGTTAATTAATTGATTAATTAAAATAACAACATAAAATAAAAATGGCTGGGGATGTATCTCAGTGTGATGGCCCAGGGTTCAATTCACAGTGCCAGGAAGAAAAAAAAAGGTGTTGGCCAAGCTTGAGTGCCATGTCCTTTGCTGTGAACAAGGGACAAAGTACTTGAATAGTCCAAGGCCTGGGGCTGGGGATTTAGCTCAGTGGTTAGAGCCCTTGCCTACCAAGCACAAGGCCCCGAGTTCAATCCCTGGCACCAAAAAAAAAAAAGTTAAGGCCTATTCCATGGGCCTACTATAAAACAGATTAGGGTGAGAATTTTTCCTCCAATTGCCAAATTGATTTTTGGAATAAAGAATGAATGGACACTGGTGGGAGACACTCAAAAATCCGAGGGTAATACCTTTGTGAGTAGAGCAGGTCTAAATCTCACAAAACACTACAGTTTCAATCTTCTCATCAACACACCAAAATTCTGTTTAAGGCTAAAATTGCCCTTAAAATAGATGCCTTTTTGTACACTGTAGTCTGAGTCTCAAGAAGATATTTCTTTGTGAAAGAGAAATGCAAAATCCCAGGAAGTTTGCTTATTTGAAAATCTAATACCATTGATTCAAATCTGGTGAACTCACCCAAAGACTAAAGTCCTTGTGCAGGACTTAATATGAAGTCCCTAAAAGTAGCAATCAAAGACACAAGAAATATCACAATAAAATGTTATTTTAAATTCTTCTTGAGGAAACCGAGACCCAGTAAGTTAATGCCTTTGGCCTGGAGAACAAAAAGGAAGAGGATTTATGCTGGACAGTCACACTTTGAAAGAGACTGCCAGCGGCATAACCCTTTTTGTTAACTTTAATTTACATAGGTATACAGATGTTCCAAACAAATACTACTTTTGAAAACAGAGTAAGACTCCAAAAAGGTAAATAGGTATAGCATTTAAATTTTGAAGGAACAACAGGAAAAGTTCCTAAACTAATAGATCTTTCCTCTCTTTTACCTCTCCATGCAGAATCTGCAACCAAATCCATGAATTTTTGCTCAGAAATTCTTTGCAAAACCCAAGCAGTTACTTCTTTCATCATCCAAATTCTTACTTTGCCCCTCTTCTATTTCATTTCCTCTGTGTTGGTAGAAATGTAGTAGCTGAGGGAACTGAATAAATTTGGCTAAAGGGAAATTGATTTGGGGATACATTTCCTGTCCGTACATTTATGTAGTTTTCCATCTCAGTAGAGAGGAAGTTGCTTGCCACACTGATGGCTTTCAGGATTATCCCCACTCCCTACTGAGCCAATTCAGTGGAACAAGATCAATGGTCATTCCATGGTATAAATGTGTCTTACAGGGCATTCATAATTTTATAGACCTTATCTCAAACAGTAGTTTATGAAGTGCAGACACTTCAAAGGAAAATCTATACCCCTGTTCCTAAAAAGGAATTCCAGACTAAAAAATAGAATCTTAAACATTTTCTATTTCCAAAACCCTACTAAAATAGTAGTTTTGTTGTTGTTTTGTTTTTTGTTGGTTTTGATTTGCTTAAGGAAGAAGAGAACGGGAAAGGAGACAATAGAAACAAAACTTTGCAATCTGGAAATTAAATGAAAGACTGGTGGGAAGTGATATAGTGGGGTAGAGAGAGTTAAATCAAATTAAAAGCAGGGGAAAGCTGATACTCAATTAACAGAGATGACGCTAAAAATTCCCCCAAAGCTAAGGAATTGGCAGCTTTACGTGACTCTGAAAGTAAAAGTAAAGGAGAAGGTAAAGTTAGAAGGATTAGTTCTAATTTGGTCAAGAAACAATCAAATGCAAATGAAGAGCACAGTGAGACACTAACACACACACACACACCAGAATAACTACAATTTAAAACACTGCCATCAACAATACTTTGTCAAGAATGTTGAACATCTGGATACATTGCTCTGTTAGTCAAGAAAACCAACTTAGGGGAAGAAAGATTTATTTGGCTCCTGGTTTCAGAGACTTCAGCACATGGTCACTTGGTCCCAAAAGGGCTGAGGTGAGGCCGAAGATCACAGGAGAGAGCCCATGATAGAGCAAAGCTGCTCAGCCCATGGCTGTCAGGAAGCAGAGAAAGAGTCAGAGAGGAAAGGGCTGGGACCAACATATAATGTGCAAGGTCATGTACCCATGACCCACACTCCCTCCAACTCGGCCCTATGCCCTAAATTTCCATCACCTCCCAGTAATAGCATACATTATGAATCCATCATTGATTAATCCATTTATGAAGTTACAGCCCTATGATCCAGTCACCTTCCGAAAGTTCCACACTGAATACCTTTGCATTGGGAACCAAGCTCCCAATATACAAGCTTTGGAGAGTATATTATACCCAAATCATAACAATTGTAAAAGAGAACAGTAAAACTACTTTGGAAGAAGATCTGACAATTTTTAAATAAAATTAAACATCTAATAACCTGGAAATCCCACTCTTAAGGTTTTACCCAAAGAAACAACAACAAAAAAATCTTCAAAAAAAGATGTGTATAAAACGTTCATAAAGTGAAATAAATTGGATACACATTTTTAAATACCGCATAGTTTCTCTGGTGTGAGAAACTGAACATGTAAATAAAGACTAAAATGTAGTATATTGGAAAAGGGAAGATGTCCAGATGGGAAAGGGAACAAAGGGGAAAGGAACAGAGGGTCAAGAGAAATAAGAAAAGGAAGGAAAAATGGAAACAAAGCTTTTGTAAATGAGGAGGGAGGAGGAGGTGAAGGGAGGGGAATGGGAAAAAAAGAAGCACAAGATATATTATGTACAGGTACAAATTCCCTATGATAAATGTTATCACTATGTACATCTAAACAGTACCATTAAAATAAAATAAATTATTTTTAAAAATCCAAGCAAAGTTGTCCTTTAAAATTGAAAGAGAAATGAAGATGTTGCAAAGTAAATGTAAACTAAAGAAATTCATGACCACTAATAACCCAGCATCATAGAAGGAACTTGAAGGAAACCTGAAAAAAAAAAGTTTGTAGATTTGTACCTTATAGCCCCAAACTGGAAACATCCAGGTGTTCATCAATAGGAGAACAGATAAGAAAACTCTGGTATATCCATGAAGTAAAATATTGTCTATACATTTTTTTAATAAGAATCTGTACTGGTACATTGTATACATAATGATCATATTCATCATGGTTATTTTGTACCTGTACATGATGTATCTTGGTTTTCCCCCCTCTTCCTCACCTCTCCCTTCTGCTCCCCCCTTCCCTATTTAAAACAGGTTTCTTTATATTTTTCCATTTTTTCCCTTTCCCCTTTCTTTTTTTCCCTTCCTTCTTTTCCCCCTTCTCCCTTTCTAGTTCTCCTCTCTTTTGAATATTATCTTCCTTTTTATATAATATCTATTATACCTCTTTGTCCTTATTTACACTTATGGTTTCTCATATCAGAGAAACAATTCGATGTGTACTAATAAGTGTCTGATTTATTTCACTTAAGAGTATGTTCTCAAGGTACATCCATTTACCTATAAATGACTCTAGTTTATCCTTTTTTGTGGCAGAGTAGTACTACATTGTGTAAAAAAGCTACATCTTCTTTAGCCATTCATTAGTTGTTGGGCACTTAGGTTGTTTCCAAGACTTAGCTATTACAAATTGTGTTGCTATAAACATGGTTGTGCATGTATCACTGTGGTATGATGATTTTAATTCTGGGAAGATGCCCAGTAGAGGAACAGCTGGATCAAATAAAACCTCTAGTTGTAGTTTTTTGAGGAATCTCCACACCAATTTCCACAGTGACTGGACCAATCTACATTCCCACCAATAGTGGAAGAGAGCTCCTTTTTCCCCACAGCCCCACCAGCATTTGTTATTGGTTGATTTTTTGATAACTGCTGTTCTTTCTTGAGTGAGATGGAATCTTAACGTTGTTTTGATTTGCATCTCTCAAATAGCTAGTGACGCTGAACACTTTTTCATGTATTTGCCATTTTTATTTCTTCATCTGAAAAATGTTTATTCATTTCAGATGCCCATTTTTGGATTGGGTTTTTTAATTTGGGACGTTTGATTTTTTTTGAGTTCTTTATATTCTAGATGTTAGACCTTTGTCTGAGGGAAAGCTGGCAAAAAATTTTTCACAGTCTGTGGGTTTTTGCCCCACTCTATTGGTGATTTTTTTTTGCTGTGCAAAAACCTTTTAATAGGATGTGGTCCCAAGCACTGATTCTTTCTTATATGTCCCATGCAGTCTGGGTTCTGTTCATAAATTTTTTCCTACCCCTATGTCTTTGAGAGTTCTTCCTATTCTACTCTCTAGTAGATTTAGTGTTTCTGCTTTAATGTTTAGATCTTTGACCCACTTCGATTTTAGTTTAGTACATGGTGAGAGACATGTATCTAGTTTTAGTTTTCGGCATGTGGCAAGCCAATTTTTCCAGCACCATTTGTTAAAGAGGCTGTCTTTCTTCCAGTAAGGATGTTTGGCTCCTTTGTCGAAGATGAGGTATTTGAGTGTGTTTAGAGTTCTTTCTGCATCTTCTAATCTGTCCCATTTATCCTCAGGCCTGTCTTTTTGCCAGTACCATGCTGTTTTTATCACAGTAGCTTTATAGTACAGTTGCAGGTCAGGGATTGTGATGCCTCCTGCCTTGCTCCTGTTGCCCAGAATTGTTTTTGCTATTCTTGGTCTCTTCTGGTTCCAGATGAATTTCATGATTGTCCTTTCTAATTCTGTGAAGTATTAATGGTATTTTGATTGGAATTGCATTACATTTGTATAGTAATTTAGGAAGTATGGCCATTTTCACTATGTTGGTTCTTCCTACCCAGAAACATGGTGTATCTTTCCATTGTCTGATATCCCTCTCAATTTCCTTTTTTAGAGTACTGTAGTTTTCAATGAAAAGATCTTTTACTTGTTTTGTTAGATAGATTCCTAAGTATTTCATTTTTGTTTTTGGATGTGATAGTGAAAGGTATATCTTCTGTTATTTCTTTCTCAGTGAGTTTCTTATTTGTATATAGGAATGTTATTGACTTTGTATCCAGCTACACAACTGAATTTAGTTATTAAATCTAGCAGTTTTTTTGTGGAATTTTTGGGTTCTTCTATGTAGAGTATCAGGTTGTCTGCAAATAATGATAGTTTAAATTCTTCCTTTCCTATCTTTATTCCCTTTATTTCTTTCTCTTGTCTAATTGCTCCGGCTAATGTTTCTAGAACTATATTGAATAATAGTGGTGATAGTGGGCATCCTTGTTTTGTTCCAGAAGAAACAATTGTGAAAGTTTCCAGTTTCTGACCGTTTAGTGTGATGTTGGCCATTCGTTTGTCATTTTATCAGACTTAGATATAGACTGTCTATTCCTAATTTCTATAGTGTTTATCATGAATGGGTGTTGGGTTTTGTCAAATGCTTCTTCTGCATCTATTGAGATGATCATATGATTTTCGTCTTTGACTTTGTTGATGTGGGTGTGTTACATATATTGATTTGCGTATGTTGAACCATCCCTGCATTCCTGGGATGAATCCTAATTGGTCGTAGGGTATAATCTTTTTAATAATTCATTGCATTCTGTTTGCCAGTATCTTGTTTAGAATTTTTGCATCTATATTCATTAGGGAAATTGGCCTGCAGTTCTCTTTTTCAGTTGGATCTTTTTCTGGTTTTAGTACCAGGATAATGCTTGCTTCCAGGAATGATTTTGGAAGTACTGCTTCCTTTTCAATGTCAATAAAAAGTCTGAGGAATAGTGGTATTAGATCATTTCTGAATTTCTTGGAGTGTCTTTTTCTTCTCCTTTTCATCTTCCTCCTCTTCTTCCTCCTTTCCTTCTCCTTCTCTCTCTCTCTCTCTCCCCACCCCCACCTACTCCACCATATACATAAGCAACAAAAATGCAAGAATGCAGAGACATCTGAGGAAAGCCTCCATGAGAAACGGAGAACAAACAAACAAAATCTTGGCAGGAAGAAACCTAACAAGAAGATGATAAGATCCTCAAAACTAGCATTAACACTGCTACAGATACTGCACATACAATCAGAGAGCGTTCATAGACCAAAACAATGCCCTTGGATATTAAAAACACAAAAATAAAAAATAAAAATCTTCAAAGGAAAAAGTTGAGATCCTGTGCTTGCTTTAGCAGCACATATACTAAAATAGGAAAAAGTGAGATACAAAGGTAAGAAAATTCCCCTAGAAGGTAGAGCAATTAGATAAGGAAATGTAAAATAGAAAATGAAATAATATGAAAATCAGAAGATTCTACAAGGAAAGATTAGAAAACTTAGAGAGAGGGATATATGCACAAAGGCACAACATTGAAAATCTCCAAAAATAGGGACAAAAGACTAGAATTAGACTTCCAAAGAGGAAAAAAGTCATAATATCTCTTAAATGAATTAGTACTAAGAAATGTTTTTGGAATTCTTGGTTTCGACACTGGAAACCAAAAGAAAATGGAGCCAATCTTCAATAGTCTAAAGGAAAAGTGTAGCATTCCACACTTGACCAAATTGTCAATCATATTTTTAGTCCAAAAAAAAATTTTTTTTGCATCCCGTGCTCTTTCTTTTAGAAAGCTACAGAAGTAAATGAGGAAAGAGGAAGCCTGGAACACAAAAATCAGATCCAACACCCGAGAGGGTAAAGTGACCCTTCAGGATGACACTGAGAGAAAAATCACAGAATGATCCTATGTGCTGGAAATAAAGGGTAGTCTGTCCCCAGTTAGAAGGTCATTCTTCCTGTCCCACCGAAGACGGTCTGAAGGCTATAGGCATGCTCTGTTAAGGAGAGAAAAACAACATCAAGTAGAGATTTAGACAACTGCCAAAGATTTTAGTGTTGCATTAGTGATGAGTACATGGAATAACAAATAAAAAATAATAAAAAGTAAAACCCCAAGGTCAGGGCTAAAAGTCTATAGCAAAATAAAACAACTGTAGTTGACTATTTGCCTCAGCTGTGAATAGCATTCGCATGACCCTAATAATATAAATACTGAATACTGATCCAACTGAAATCGCACTATTGAAAGGAGGTGGCATAGGAACAGTGTGTGAAGGCTTGGGGTTCAGAGAGGAGAGCCCAATCCTCACCCTTCATGGTAGGAGGCCAAAAGACAACGGACCCGACTGAAAAAGGCAAGACAGGCATGCAAACTTACAGAAATGAGAGCTGAAGGCCAGCATGTTCACCTGGATGACTGTTACCTCTGGAATGTGGGAGATAAGGCAGAGGAGGGCTGAGCCCTGCTGAGGCTTGTTGCTAATAAATCTTGATTTCACTCTTTAATCTATGTACATATAAAACTCAGCTAAAAATTTAAATGTTCAAAAATCTGTTTGTTGTCTCACTCTTTCCTAGAAGATAATGTTTTGGGTTCGGCGTTCAAAGCCTTCCATGATTTTTCCTCTTTTCCTCCATGGAAAATCCATGCCCTCAGGCTCCCTAGGTAGGACCACGGCACATTCCACTCGGTGTCTTCAAACATTACAGCCTCGGTGGTCCCCTGTGCCTTTGCAGATCAAGACTCTCACTGCAGTCACCTTTCCTTGTGGGTATTCCAACCTCTGTCCTCCTAAATCCCTGTGTTCATACTCATGCTAGCACCTAGAAGCATGCTGTGTGGCTTCCACCCCTTCAGCTTTACCCACCCCACCCTCAGTCTCAACTAATCTACTAAAGCAAAGACAGGCACTCAGTTCCTGGTCTGGAACAGAAGCTCAATAAAAATTTATGATGCAAAATTGAAACTGGGATATAAGTGCCTAGTAGGGAAGGCACCCAATGAAGCACGGGAGAAAAATTAAGAGACACATTGATTTTTAACAATATCTATAGTTTTGCCTTCAGATTCAGGTTAACTTTTTAACTTCAGGTTTGTTTTTGTGAGGAATCAGTAATCCCAAAGCCACAGGTCTGTCTAAATGAACTGAAACATTTCTGTCACCCAAAAGGCATGTCTGAAAAACATATGTTTATTGTTTACCACATTGTTTAGTAGAGGGGCATAGATTCTTTAGTCCAGAGCTGAGTGATTACAAAAGGCAAGGGGAAGGAATCTGTGTGAGCCGAGGCAAGTGAAGAAAGGGGACCAGAGAGAGAGGAGGGGAGTTACATGAAGTGTCAAAGAAGGATGTCCAAAAAGACAATCTAAGTTGTCCTGTGTGGTGTGTGATAAAGTCATCCTCCCCATGTCTCTGTGAAACATTCTGTAAAATGCACATTATTCACCAAGGTTCTGGGGTTGTGTATCCAAGAGATGTAAAGAAGTAATGAATCTGAACCCAAATTTGGTGGTGGGGTGATGAGAGAGACGACCTAAAGAGCGCAGTCTCTTTTGTGTATGCCACTATTCCTGAATAGAGTCACAAAGACCAGTGACATGGACAATCGCAGCAGTCACCCAAATGAGAAGCTGCTGATAAGCTGTTGATGAGGATGTTCATTTCTTAAAGAATTCATTAAAGCAAACTTTTCAACTTGACTATCCAACATACTCAATGTTTTTAGAGGTAAGGTTAAAAGTAAGTGAAATTGAGGTACGTGGTGAGAAACACCTTAACAATTTGCCTGTGAGTAGCAAAAAAACACATTAACATAGAGATATAAGAAAGAAGATCCTAATTTCATAAATGGAATCAAGCTGTTCCAGTATCCTTCTTCTTGGTTCAGTCTCTAATTAATTTAGCTATGTTGAAACCGTCACCATCCTAGGGCCTCAGTTTCCTTTTCTGGAAGGGAAAAATTTTAAATTAATATGCTCTAAACTTCCATACAACTATCAACTCTTTATATTTCAGGAAGATGGAGCCATCCCCTAAATGCAAATACAATTATTCACAGAATTCCATTCCTGATTTTAATTCAGTAAGAGTCAACTGTTGTGTAATAACCAAAAATACATTTTATAGCAATTGTCAAGAAAAGAACAGGATGAAGATAATCCCTCCTTTTTCCTGTTGAAGCTGGTTACCAACACAACCTCCAGTTTTACCGACAAACTCTCTTTAATCATCAGATATTTGGTACCCCAGAAAAATCCACTCACTCTCTCATCATACTATGAAACCTGAGGATGTCCAGAAAAATGATAAGGAAGGGGCTGTGTTTTGTTCATCAAAACGCTTCAAATTAAGCCATCACATCCTAAAATAGTGGCTTAGAATCATCCATCAGGACTTCTCCCTGAAAGCATACAAATGCACAATCCTTGTTTAGAAGTGAAGTGTCAATTACTGTGCAGATACAAAAATGACTAATAGCTAAGCCCTAATAAGACACCTGTCAATTTCTCTTTTTTTAGCTTAGCTACTTTCGATTCACAGGAGTTACATGACACAAACAACATTTTGCTGACAGTTCCGTGTGTGCTTGAGCAGTGATAGCATTCACACCAAAATGGGCTTGCAGATATTTCCATCCACTTCTTAAAAATACATTTTAAGAATTACAGTATTAACCACAAATGAATGGCTGCCCAGCCTCTCAAATGAGATACAGAAATAGCATTGTTAAATCCATCAGAGAAAGAACAGCTTCCCATCATTGCTCCAGCTAAATGCGAATGAAGACCAGTTCCTAGAAGAGCCCATAAATAGAAACTGACATCTTCCTGGAATAGGAAAATCCCAGTGAAGGAAAGATTTGCTCCTTTTGGGATTTCAGAATCTCAAATCTTATAGCTTGTATCTATATTTATTAGGCTATATTAACCACACAAATCATATCAACAGGACAGATTTCACAGATGCTTTTGTATTTGACACAGGCATGTGCATTATTAAACAATAAAAGCCTTACTCAGGGTGAGCATGACCACAGTAAGAATCAAAGTAGGAGTTCACAGGCTGCCAAATTAACCCAAACAATTTAAACTGAAGAAGTCTATACTGTCCTCTACAGTCTGTGTTCCAAGAAAAAGGAAGTCATTCATATATCAGGAAATCATTTCTAAACACAATAAAGTATATTTTTTAAAAAAGCCTTTTGGACTAACTATAGCTAATTCACACCCAGGATGGTAAAATTATTTATACATTCAAAAATTTTAAAAAGCTCTCTTTGGAGCTTAATTAGCATGTTTTTTAGAATTCTCTTTCCAAATTTAGACCCTGCAATTCACAATGAACAAGAATAACATTCTTTATTCAACAAGAAAAAGTAAATGAAGATGAATCAGAATACAGATGGAATACTATTTTGTACTCCCTTTGGATTTTTTAAATGAAGATTTTAAGCAAATTTTATCAGCCATTGATCTGAGATGTTTTTAATAATTTTCCTTATGAACACATTAGGAACAAAAAAGTCAACCATTTTTAGCTGGGCCATCCCACTTGAATCAACGTGGGCATTCAGGAAGAAATGAGGCACACGCTTACATTACTGAGGTGGGATGTAGATGGCTTCTTCTAGATCGTTCAAATCATCCTCTAGTTTTACACATGAGAAAATTTGCCCATCATTTATGCTTACATTTATCTTTTTAAAATATTTACACTTACAAACGATCTTCATATTTTGAGGCCAAGATTTTGATGTCATTTATTTATTCATATTTTTGAGGCCAAGATCTCAACAGCATCTGCCTCTTCCAAAGAATCTCATGACCTGTTCAGTGACAGAGTTAGTCTATTTGAGATTTATTTGAATATGCAACAGAGCACTGTAAATAAGAAACAAATAAAATAAAATCATGGACTACATACTGCCACTGTCTACTGTTGGGCAGGGAATATAGAAAGGCAGCCAAAAATGATGAAAGCTAGAGACATCATACTACAGAGATACTTGCACAACAATGTTTATAGCAGCACAATTTGTAATAGCTAAATTCTGGAAGCAACCTGTACACCCATCGGTGGATAGCTGGGTAAACAAAATGTAGTATCTACACATAAAGAAATACTATTCAGCTATAAAGAATGACAAACTAGAATCATTTATGGGAAAATGGATGGACCTGGAAAATATAGTGTTGAGTGAAATAAACCAGTCTCGCAAGCCGGAATACCACATGGTATCTCTCATTTAGTGAGGTAAAATACAAACAAAAGAAAAGAGTAAACAACGATACAAAAAGACGAAGTGTTAGATGTAAGTTAACAGGCAAAGGGTTCAAGGGAACAAGAAGAGGGCAAAGGGGGAGGGGAATGGGAATCCAGAGGAATAATGGTACTTTAAAAATAAGAACCTAGTAACCCAAATTTAAATCAGTGACACGTACACTGGGTACTATAGTAATTTTATATAGTTGTGACTTACTGCTCTATGTAGGTGGTTGTTTACATTGCTTGCTGTTATAAGCAAAAGGTACAATTAATTGTGGTCTGTAAGCTTGTGTAATTGCCTGTAAGCTTGTGTAATTTTGGATAAATTTTAAGAAAAATCTAAAAAAAAAATGATGACTGAATGAATCGACATCACTGAAGAAAGCAGCAGGGCACTTGCAAATAAACTCTTCAGGGAGCCACAAGACAAAGTCTAAGCCTCACTTTACCACGAGTTTAATGTGTTATCCTGAGCTACTCACACTCTTTCTGGTTCCCAGATTATTCAACTGTTATTTTTTAGACTTAGATAACATTTCCATAGATGGCAGATGTGCCAGCCACTACTTTAAGGACTTTAAATGCAATCACTTATTGACTTCTCCCAATAATCCTATAAGCAGGACCAGCTTCCTAGGTGGTGGTACCAAGTACGTCCTACATACAGAAAAGTCCTGTGTTTGGTTTAATGCTCCACTGCCACCATCTTGAAATTTGAACAAGGGGCCCATCATTTTCATATCATGGAAATCTGCAAATTATATAACTAAAAGCTATTATCATCCCCGTTTTACAGATGGAGAAAAAAGACAAAGAGAGGTTACATAACTTGCCCAAAAGCTGCCCATTATTGGAACCAGGTTGCACGCCCAGACCATGACTATGACTACTGCACTCCGGAGAGAGATTAGAAACCGTTCCCCGGCAGTTATACAATTCCAGCTGAGGTCCTTTACTAAAAAGAATGTTAATTTCAGTCTTCGCTCCTTCCATCAGTGCTTTTTATAGGTGCAGAATTGCATCGGATAAAGAAAAGAGATGCATTCATAAACAAGCCAAATTTGAAAAGAGAATTGCTTAGCTAAATGAAAGGTGAGAGGGTTAAATGGTTGTGGCAGGGGCTTAGCTATTTAAATGACAAGCTGAACAAGATACCTTTTGGGCTATTTCAGACACTGATCCCCAAATTAGGGCTTTTAGGAGTGGGATCCAGAGCCCTACATGGGGAAGACCAAGTTAGCCAGGAATGGAGAAGCCACAGCAGAGGCGGGACACATCAAAGAAAGCACTCTACACTGCCTTTTATAGATGTGAAAACAGCTCAACTGCCCTGTTGTCCAATGAGCAAAAATAAATAAAAAGCTTGCATCAGCTAAGGATCAAATACGAAAGAAAAGAGGGCTCTGAGTCAAAGGTCACGTCCCCTAAGGAGAGAAGCACCCGGCCTGCTGGGACTCTCAGAGTGTCCTGTCCAGACTTCTCATACCCACCTCCTACCTCAGGTGGCCTTGGGAGCTGCACTTAGACTGAAACCTATCAGTTCAGGGGAATAGAGTATGGACCTTGCCAATTAATCCAGGGCCTAATCTGAACCTTTTAGACTTATTATTATTATCATTGTCATTTAGGTTTCTGTCTTCATTCTGTTTTTGATATTTCAAGATCAAAATAAAGTTCTTGTTTATTGCAAAATTAATGCTCAAATACAGGCCAATGGGAGGCAAAAAATACGTAAGTTTGGTCCCCTAAAGAGAACCATGAAAGCTACTGCTGTAAACCAAGCACACTTATCATCAACAAATGCTCTTGCTCAGTGCACACTAGAACATGTCTGACCCATGAGCAACACTGAACACATTCAGTGATACAGAAGTAAGCATTATTTCAAAATCAGTGGTTTTAAATAATCTTAGATTTCCCTGACAATATTTTCTGATCAAAATGATCAAATTCAATAGGACCACATAGTTCTTAGACTATTATAATTTTCTGATTGACCAATAAGGGCCTCTCTGCCTGTTCATATTTAACCAATTAGCTGGCCAGAGTCTCTGGAGAAGAATCCTCAACCTTCTCCCTGTGCAGAAGTACTAAAGGTCAAGTGAAAATTCCCAAAGAGATGTTGGTGATCTCAAATCTATTTTGCACTTAGTTTTTGCGGGATAAGCTGTCCCTCAAATCAGGCCCAGAATTCTTTTCAGTGGAAACATCGTTCTGCATGAAATCAGAATACAGCTACACTCAGCCTAGAAGAGCAAAGTAGAAGATGCCCACATGGGGACTGTGGCTGCCACAAAAGAGCCTGTCTTACTTGGATTTCTGAACACATAAACCACACAACTCACTGTCTACAATAGTATCACTTTACTATTCCCAGTAACTCATTTTAAAAGTTTTTCTTAATATATTTTTGCACTATATAATTATTACATTCATCACAGGGAGTTGGTACATGTATATAACACATCTTCATTCTTTTGACTTCCCCTCCCAGCAGCTCTTGACTAGGAAGGTGTAGTTGCAAATTACTTCAGTGTTTCACAAAATTTCTACCAATTCATTTATACAGTTACTGTACTTTGCACTAGTTTTTACTGGAGAAAAAAATTATCCCACAACAACAGATCCCTGGAACAGGTTCATCAAATGATTGTTTATGCATCACGACTGGTTTCACATCTTTATGTCTCCTGCCATGCACTATCAGACAACAAGGTTGGTCCCATCCCAATCAACCCCTACCATCCTAGAAAACCACACTTTAAAACAGACCTGCGAGTATGTCACTTTTGTCCTGGCTCCAAGGAACTATTTAGACTCTGCTTGGTCTTATCAATATTTTTTAAAGTTAAGGAATCTTTTCAGGCAGTCAGCAACCAGTACTCCCTCCCTTTCCACTACTAGCTCCAACCCATTTGTCTCTGGTGATGACAAAAATGCTAAGCACCAATCAGCTAAGTACAAGGAAGGGCTGCAGAGAGTACTGGTGTGGGGCTGTCTCCCCAGTGAGTTGAGGAGAACCCACCTGAGTCTCCAGGGATCTACAGACCTCTGGGAAGATCGTCTCCCTGTTCTTCAAGAGATGACCTAAGCCCCTTTTTACCATGGGGATAGAAAAGCATAAGAGAAAAGGGAGTTTTCCTTCAGGTGTCCCAGCATTGGATTATACCTGCTTATGTCTCTTCTGCCTGTCACTTGGTCACCACCATTTGGAGACCAAAATAAGCAGAACTACAAAGACAAAGAGAGACATGTACAGAGGCTCAACAGAGATAGACAGAGAGACAGATAGAGTCAGACTGTTCAGA
This sequence comes from Hystrix cristata, assembly GCA_004026905.1. Lineage (NCBI taxonomy): Eukaryota > Metazoa > Chordata > Mammalia > Rodentia > Hystricidae > Hystrix > Hystrix cristata. The sequence goes on from PVJO010000195.1 coordinate 114,628, forward strand.
TTTAGCACATGCCAAGAGAAACAGAGATGGAGAAAAGCCTAGGGAAAACAATGAACAAAGTTCAAATTCAAGTCTAAGGATAATCTGAAAAAATAAATTAATTAAATAAATAAATAAATAAATAAATAAATAAATAAATAAAAATAATCCAAAACTAAAAAATTGCAATTTTCCAACTAACATTGCACAAGGTACGCTGAGAGAGAAGAAGGGCATATTGAAGTCCAAAATAGTAAAAGAAAATATCTCATAAAATAAATATCTGAAGGCATGAAACAAAATATAGAGGAAGCACAAAGGAAAAGAACTTTGAAAGGAAATAGCTACAGTCCATAAAGACTGTATTCAAACCACCTACCACATAAATCATAACAACCATTTCAAGGCGCCAAAGAAGACACAAAAAAAGGAAAAAGAACTGAGAGACACATGACTAGACAGATAGACATAATACATATTCACGCACACATAAATATACACATATACGGTGATAATGCATGTATAAATAATGATACAAGGTCTAGGAATGTGCATAAAAATATTAATTAGAAAGTTAATATTTACTAAACCATAAAAATAGCATCTATTTGCCTCACAAAATCCCTAAAGATGATGCTAGCATTAAAGCCATTTTATCAAAGAAGAAGTTAAGGCACTTAGCTGGGCCTGGTGACACATGCCTGTAATCCCAACACTTGGGAGGCTGAGGCAGGAGAATCACTGTGAGTTTGAGGCCAATCTGAGCCATGTAGTGAGTTCAAGGCCAGCCTGAAACATATAGGAAGAAGGAGAGAGAAAAAAGAAACAAAGAAAGGAAGGAAGGGAAGAGGAAAGAAGGGAAGGAGGTAGAGAGAAGAAGAAGAAAAAAAAAGAGACATAGAGTGATTAAGTAATTGATAACACAAATCAGAAGTGGCAAGTACATGATTCAACCCCAGGTAATTGGGCTCCACAAGTTTTTAAACACAAAACCCCCAGATTATTCTCTTAAAGAAACTCTTAAAGAAGAAACATATGGCAAGGGGAAATTCTAAGAGAAGTACAGAATCAAAGGTGTGCAACTGTTTCACCTGGGTGCAGTACTGGACCTGAGAGCCAAAGGTGGGGGACAGGCGGGATGGAGGGAATGCTCCCAGCGGTGTCACTGGGTTGGCGGAAAAGTAGAAGGAGTGGTAAACGCACTCTGTAAAAGTCAGCTAGTTAAGCTGGGAGGAAAGCAAGATGTGGTACAAAGGGCATCCTGATAATGGAAATAATTGCTATCTTGATTTTTTTAATGGTATGGAAATATTTTAATTATGAGAACCAAAAAGGAAAGATAGAATGGAGAAGCATAGTGATATCAAGGGAAGAGGGATGAACTGCAACTAGATCAAATCAATCGAAGAAAGGAAAAGTGAAAGTAACCATATAAAAGAAACAGAAGTATAAAATCAGATACAATGAATAAAGTCCAATGCATCGATCATCAAACTACAAAGCAGAGACTGTCCAACCAGGTCATCCAGCAGTTCCCCTTTATCAAGACCCCCACTGAATGCCAGGAAATACATGCAGTACTGAACCCAGGCTTTTCCTGTATGTAGGTACCTGTGATAAAGTTTATAAATTAGGCACAGTAAACGTTTAACAGCAATAACAAAATATTACAACAATTCTGCAATTAAAGTTACACAAATGTGGTCCTGTCTCTCTCTCAAAACACCTTGTTCTAGCCATACTCAGTTTTCTTCCTGTAATGTTGTGGAGACGCGCTGCCTACGTGCCGAGATGAACGGAGATGAATGCTGCACTCAGAATGGCATGCGATTTAAAATTTATAATTGTTTATACCCAGTGTTTCCCACTTGACATTTTCAGACTATAGCTGACTGTGGGTAGCTGACCCTGCAAAAAGCAAAGCCACAAATAAGTGGGGAACTCCTGAATCCCAATTGCAAAAACAAGATATATAAAACACATCCTACTAAGGATGGAGGTATTCATCTAATTTCAATCCTCCCCAAAATCATAACAATCGATTTTGTAATTAAAGGACAAAGAACCTTAAGGGCATGGAGAATTGGAAAGAAAGCAACACAAACTGGGCTTGGACAGCAGATGTAGGAAGAACAGATGGCATAACATACTGGAGAATTTAAGGCATGAGTGGGGAAGGTCAAGAACAAACTACGTTTGCAATGCAGAATCCTCCAAGGATCCTGAATTGATTTCACCCTCGGGAAGGGACGGAGTGAAGTGAGAATCTAAAATGAGGATGGAGTGAAATCTGTTCAAGACACTTAGGCCCTTCCATACCTTTCTGTTGCACAAGCTCTTTCTTCACCACAGGAGAAAGTGGTGCTTTATGCCCTGAGAAGAAGAGGGGCTGTCTGAATACACCAGCCTGGAAATAGCAGAAGGGCAAGTAAAATCACATAGTCTTTCTGTCTTCGTCAATGCTATTGGTCAGGACCTCACCAAGCAAAAGACTGAGGATTGTTCTTGGAGGAATCAGACAGGAATAGATTTCAACATGCTGACATGGGAGGTTGGTGTGGGGAAAGGTGCTGTGGCTTGACTATGTCCCCAGAGTTCACGTGTTGGAAACATAACCCTCAGTGCAACAAAGGTAAGAGATAGAACCTTTGAGAGCTGATCACATCATGAGGATTCTGCCATTATGAATGGATTAATGCCATTATCACAGAAGTGACTTTATTTCAACAAAGCTGGACAGTGGAATCAGCCTACAGACTACAAATGCACCAGAACTTCGAGCCAGCATTGCCCCCCCCACTCCCACACCATTAAACGAGAAAATTCTCAAGAGATGTTTCCAGCACGGAAGACAAAGACAAAACAGCCACCAAGGAGACTGCTGAGAGTGAAACAATGCTCATTAAAATACATATGTTCTTATTTAAGAGAAGATATTGCATCCAGGAAACAAGAAGAATATATTCCGAGAAACAAGAGAAACATTCCAAGAACAGTAAAAAAACTCTTTAAAATTAATAACCTAAAAGCAGAAATGGAAATCAAGAACATGAATGCAGACATGCAAAACTCAATAGAAGAGGTGGGATATAAGGTTTAGGAACTACTGGAAAATAGAACAAAAAGGTACAGAGATGGAAAACGGGGCAGTGGAAAGACAAAAAAATTAGAAGGAATTGGGGATTTAGCTCAAGTGGTAGAGCACTTGCCTAGCAAGCACAAGGCCTGAGTTCGATCCCCAGCAGCTCCTCCACAAAAAAATCTTCTCAAGTAAGTATCATTTTGGGCCAGGCACGGTGGTACATGCCTGTAATCCCAGCACCTAGGAGGCTGAGGAGGAGGAGATCACCTCGAGTTCGAGGCCAGACTAGGCTACATAGTTGAGTTCAAGGTCAGCCTGAACTACATAGCAAGACCCTACCTCAAAAATTTAAAAAAAAAAAAAAAATTAGAAAGCTAGTTCCTCAACATCTGAATATTGGAGTTGTAGAAAAGGAAAAAAAGTAGAATACCCACTCAAAGTGAATGACTTTAGTTAAGAGTTGTAATTAAGTTAACTGATACGAGGCATATAGTAGCAAAAATATAAATGTGTTAAAATAATAGATGTGGTTCAGTTTTATTTATGGAAAATAGATTGATTCCGTGTTTAAAATAAAATGTGTGGTTGCTCCAGAATTTACTAGAAGATACTAAAAATGCAAATGGGTATGAGTTGTAGAAAATTTGGGAAAAAAAGCAAAAATAGGTTCAGATTTACTGAAAGGCAAGAATGCACAAATGAAGTACAAAATATAATATTACTTTACACATCACTGCACTGATAACCTTTTAAAACAGATAGCATCTCTTGTCAACAGGACTGCAGGACAAAACACATTGGTGCACTGCAGAATTAATGTCTTCCAGGAGAACAATCGGATAACGTCAATTAAAATAAAAATCTAACATGCCTTTGACCCAGAAATCACATTCCTAGGAGACTGCACTACAAAAAATAAAAGCAGCAATATGAAGGATATGTGTATAAGGCATCTTACTGGGCTTTTATCATTTTGCCTTAGGTCAGTTTGAGGTATAAACATTTGAGTAATCTGCAAAATATCCAGAAATACAGTAATTACTACTTACCTACTTACAGACATGCATCATTACTATACCTATTCTATGTCCAGGGAAAAGTGTACTATTCAACTTAGATATGTGATTTATAAATCAAGAAATGAATTTCAGTAGAGTGAAATGTGTTATAGAACTGCCAATCAAAATCCTTTCATACAACTATGTCAACAAATACTGACAAAGAAGAATCCAATACTGAGATGGGGTTTTGCCAGAAGCCTCATGCTCATGAGATTCTTTTTTTTTTTTCTTATGAGATTCTTAATACCTCCTGGCCAAATAGTTTTTTAAATTCCCCTGATTTTAAGGGAAAATAGACCTGATCTATTTTTTCTGTTGTTAATCAAAATTAAATTAATTACTAGAGGTAATTATAATAACAAGATTAATTAAGTAGTCATAAAATAAGCATTACATAAATGTGCACTGTCTGGTTACACATAATGGGATTCCTTCATCTTTGGAACTCATAGCACTGAATACTCACCTAGCCCTCCCCCTACATCCACACATAGACTCTTTTACTGGGAAAGTACTAAGGTGAGAAAAGGTTAGGGAGGAAGAGGAAACAAGCAACCTTACCCAGGCACCTTAGTTTGGAAATGAAATGATCAATGAAGTTTCTCTGGTAGCATCCAGGGAGATTAAGAATGTCAATCTAGTGGCAAGGTACAAAGCAGCAAGATAGGAATATAATTCGGCTATGAAAAAGAGAAGTTCATGGACTCTTTGGAGCTACTTCTTTAAAATCAGAAAGTTGACTGAGCCCAGCCTAAATTGAATTCAGACTCAAGTTGAACTCCAGAGCGCTAACCAACGCATTCATGTGTTTTTCATTTAGACTAATTTTCAGACCATTTGAATTAGCTGAACACTATGAAATTATTTCTGACTGTTTCACTTAACCTCCTATGCATTCCATAGTTTGCTCTACTGCAGCAAAAGATCAATTACAGCCACACTTACATTCTGCTCTGCAGTTTACAAAACATCTTCTCACGCTTTCTCTCGGTGGCACTTTCAGTAGTCCTGTGAGTTGGCAGCAGCCCTGTAAAAATAAAAGACAGAAAACGGGAAACAGGGAGATAGATCTTTTGCAAATTAGAGGGGACCAAGAGATGGAGGGAGGCAGGAGGAAGAGAAGGGGAGGGGAAGGGGATGAAAAAAGAAATAAGATGTGTTATGTACATGTACCAACTCCTTGTGAGGAATGTAATCACTAATTACTGCAAATGTGTACTAATAAAAAAATTAAAATTAAAAAAAATCATGATGCTAACTTGACACAGGAGGACACTGAGATTCAGAGGGAAGAGTGGTTTGCACAAGCATACCCAGGTGCTGAAAGTAGACGGTAGTTTGAATTCCATTCTTCCAAGTTTACATTCGGTATCAGTATAAGTACAGGGAATTGTATGTTTTTTATATGCTACTGATAGGGGTACCAATTGGTATAATATTTCTGGAGGCTGACTTGGCAGTCAGTATCAGAGCTTTAAAATATATGTTTGAGTTGGCTCAGGCTGCTATGGCAAACAGACTGAAGAGAGGGTACTCAAACAACAGAGATTATTTCTCACAGTTCTGGGCAGAGAAGCCCAAGCTCAAAGTGCCTGCTCTTTCTTTACCAGGTGAACGCTCTCTCCCTGGCTCGCAGAGAGCCGTCTTCTTGTGTCCTTACATGACCTCTTTATATGTGCAGGGACACAGCGAGCTCTTGGATACCTCTTCCGATAAGAACAGGACTCCTATCAGATAGGACCTCACCCTTCCAACCTCATTTAATGACCTCCTTAAAGGTACTGTCTCTAAATATATACAGTGGTTCATGAACAGAACTTCAACATTGCATTTGGGGGGCACAAATGTCCACACCATAACAATGGGCAGCACTTCTGAGCTAATAATTCCTCTACTAGAAAACTAACTGAGAAAATTAAACCCATCTGCCAAAATATATGTACAAGTATGTTTCTTGCAATAATGTTGGGTGAAACATTTTACATTTCTAAACTCCAGTTTACAAAAAGCCAGAAAATAGAAATGCAGTCTATGTGGAGTTGTGGATATTATGAATACCTAGAATAATAACTAGGAAATAATAGTTTCCACATTAGTTAAAATACATTCACTAACTACTAATAGGATAATTAACAGAAAATAGCATTTATCATCTCATATAACTAGAAGTTCAGAGGCAGGATTGGTTAATTTAGCAACTCAGGTAAAGCTTTGTTTTAGCTTCTCCACTGTTTTTCTGACTTTATTTCCTCATGGTCTCAAGAAGTCCTGCTGCTGTAGCCCTATTTGCTGCCTTTTTGCAACTTCTAGCTGTTAGTCAGGGTTTCCCAAACATTCCCATGAAGCAGTTCTGGAAGTTTTCTTTCACATCTTTACAACGTGTGATCAAAAGTAAAGCAAATGCTATTGCTGAGTACCATCCAACAGAAAGACGGGCGCGTAAAAACACAATGCTGTGTCTTCATCCACTTTATTCACCAGATCTGTCACAGTGCAACTTCTGTCTCTTCCCAAAGTGAAAATGACCAGGAAAGGTAAACATTTTGAATTGAATTAAGACATTAAGGCAGCCACAACAACATAACTACAGACACTTAAGAAAAAGCACTTCCAGAACTGCTTCATGAAGTGGCAAGAACCATGAGATAAGTATATTTGAAGGGGAGGAGGTGTTTTGGCGATATGGCAATATGTCTATTTCTGTAATAAATGTTTTAATTTAAAATTTCACTGTATTTGTCAATCACACATCATGAACCTTGCAACACTGGATTTCTCTCATGTCTGATTTTTGTAACTCTCTGACCAGAGAATGTGTGAATGGGTGGGACCAAAACCCAGCTCAGCAGCGCTCTCTGAGCTCCGATTCCTTCGTTGGCCTCCACCTGCCTACACAAAAGGGCTCCTTTTCCTTCCCTTCCACCCTTTTGGTATCACAAAACATCCTTCGATTTACCCAGCCTCAGACCACCCAGAGGAAGGTACCTTCCCCAGTTTGCATGGCGACTCTTCATCTGGCTTCCTCCTAGCTAGGGATGAGAAAACTATAAGGTTCATGGAATCCCAACTGAGATAAGAAAAGGCCAAGAATCAGGCAAGGTCTGCCCAGAGCGTGTCTTTGTAGAGCTACTTTAACCGTGTTTTAAGGAAAGGAATCCACAGAGAAAATTTTTCTTGCTCAACAATAATTTCATGTAGCCCTTTATAGCCAGGGCCATATGCACTGCACCTAGCGAAGGAGAAACTCTGGGTAGAATGCGCCTTCTGTTCTGTACAGCACAAGAAGGTGATCTAAAGTACTCTTGGATGTCTCCGTCCTTCCTGTGCTACTGGCCCTTCCTCACTGACCTTCCAAGACCAGATCCATGAAAATTCCATCCCTGTAAGTGAACTTCTCGTAAGGCCTTCCTGTGTGGTTTCGTGCCCCTGTGCCTCTCTGTGTAAAGTGTGTTCGCATTACCTGGAATCTCCTGCTCCTACCCCGTTTCTCCTCCAGCGAAACAATTAATGCTCCTTCTGTAAGGATGACATAACGCTTGAATGTTATGATCACTAATCCCATGTTACTGGAATTATTAGTTTGCAAGGATGACTCGACAACTAGACAGCAAATTCCTCCTCCCTCCTTGAGACCAAAGACCCTGTTCCCATCATTTCAGTGTCCAGCTCAGAGCAAGAGGAGCTCAGCGGAGAGTGACAGGAGGAATGAAGAGCAGGATCTGAGCTGTGGAGGGCTGCTCTGCATGGCATGGGGGACAGGAGACAGGGAAGGGAGAGGTGAGCACTTGTAGGAGAAAGATTAGAGGGGAGGTCTTCTTTCAACATAAAATAGGGCAAGCTCTATTCCAATGTTGAAGCTGCAGAAAACCAAAGTCAGAATTGGCCTAGAGTCTAATCAACAATTTGGTCCCACAGGCGCTGTGGTAGGTAGGCGGAAATCAAGGGTCCTGGCCGAATGGGGACTTGCTTCCTTCTGCCTGGAAAACACATGCTTCTCAGCATGAGAAGACCCTATTCACGGCTCTCCAGCTCTCTCATGGGGTCTTTTAATGGGACCCAGAATTTCATCAAGAACTGGTTATTTACATGGAATTATTAAATGTATCTGGGAGGGTGTAGAGTGAGAGGCGAGCCTAGGCCTGTGTGCCCCCAGAGTGTTGGGCGCGGGAGTTGCCAAGGCACGAAAAGACTGCAGGAAGGATGCCAGCTAGAGAAGATGGTAGAAGGAAGAAAATACCCACTCGTTTAACAAGGATTAGCTGGAGGACGTGCTGGGTTCATAGCAGCCGTACCTTCAGGGTGAGGCTTCCTGCAGTGCTGTAATTAGAGACAGCGTACACACATTCTACCCTCGGGCAGGTCAACAAACACCCAGCCTTTCCTGTGTGTGATTCCAAATACTCCCTGCTCAGGACAGTGTCAAGTTTCTACTCGGGACTTTTCTGATCCAGACAAGCTTTCCTGATTCAGCAAAGGAGTTCTCAAACTTACATCTGTGAGTAAGTTTGGTCAAGACAGAGTTGAAAACAGCAAAGCTTACCCCACATGGAGGATTTCCTTATTGTTCTGTCCACCGTGAGACTGGGAATGAAACTGCCTACTGTGCCCGTCGCCAACAAAAACGACACACTGCGGAATGGGAAGAAGTCATTCTAAGCCTGAGTGCACTTAGAATTAGGTAATGGGTTTTTCTACTGGGAAAGCAATAATTTATATAAATCGTAACTCTTGCCAAGAGAAAAAAATAGGAATAATTCTGAAGGAACAGAAAGAACCTCAAGGGGAAAAAAAAAACCTCTTCTTTTTAAAGAGTTGTCAGGGTAATACTGATGCTGCTGGCCCAAATACCATGCTTTGAGTAGCAGAGTCTTAGAAGGCACAGACCTGAGACTATTTTGTAGGAAAATGTGTGTCAAGAAGGAGAAGGGAAAAGTAAGCAACATCGTGGCAGGAGTTTGTGATAATTGGAACTCCCAACACAAATTAAAAGCACTGGCTGGGTCAGAAACCTAGAAAGGAAGGAAAAAGAGATGCCCTTTTGTTACACAGCACTCAATACCTAATACAGAAATATATCTAGCAAAGATTTCTAAGAGAGATATATAGAAATGTCCTCTTTACCTTGATTTTTTTCTTATATACCTATAGCCCCTAGATCTCAGAGTCAGTTACCAAAAAAGGAATCAAGAGATCCCTATGCAAGAGAAAAAATCTCCAACCCAAGAGTGAAGGGAGAGTATGCGCAAAATGCAAAGGCCAAGCCCCACCTAGCCAACACCAGGCTGCCCATGGGAGGGGCCCAGTAACCCGATCAAGTCTGATCCCTACTCTTCAGATGACTCATCAATCAAAGCAAGCACAGATTTCGAGGTCATATGGAAAGCACAAGAGATGCCACAAGCGCTCAACTATGATCTGTGGGTCCTTTCTCCTTTGAAGTTTCCAGCGTACTGTGAATGGTCTCAGAGGCCCTAGAAATACAGTGCACAACAATCCGCATGTTTTGGCCTTTTTTCAGGAAGACTGGAGCATGTCTGGAGTGGAGGAGGTCACTGTGATAAGTGGGAAGTAACACAAGGTAGAGGCAGTTTGAGGTTTTGCTACAAAAACCCTACAAAGTACCAGGTTCCACTAATATATTCCCCCAACTGACTACATGAATTAGTGTGCTTTTTGAGGAAGTCTGGCTTCTTTTCATGGCAGGGTTACTTTCTTCAAGCAGAAAGCTGTACAATTAACATCATGTTAGCTATAAGTAACAAAAACCTCAACTTAAAGAACTAAGATCCAAAAATGGGCATCTGAAATGAATAAACATTTTTCAGACGAAGACATAAAAATAGCAAATAAATATATGAAAAAGTGTTCAACATCATTGGTCATTCGAGAGATGCAAATCAAAACATCGCTAAGATTCCATCTCACTCCAGAAAGAATAGCTATTATCAAGAAATAACCAATAACAAGTGCTGGTGGGGCTGCGAGGGGGAAAAAGGAACCCTCCTCCACTGTTGGTGGGAATGTAGACTGGTCCAACCACTCTGGAAATCAGTGTGGAGATTCCTCAGAAAACTACAACTAGAGGTTCCATTTGACCCAGCTATTCCTCTGCTTGGTATCTTCCCAGAAGAATTAAAATCATCATATCACAGTGATATATGCACAACCATGTTCACAGCAGCACAATTTGTAATAGCTACGTCCTGGAAACAAACTAAATGCCCAACAACTGATGAGTGGCTAAAGAAGATGTGGTTTTTCTACACAATGGAGTACTACACCACCATAAAGAAGGACAAACTAGAGTCATTTGTACATAAATGGATGTTCCTTGAGAACATACTATTAAGTGAAATAAATCAGACACTTATCAGTACACATCAAATTGTTTCTCTGATATGAGAAACCATAAGTGTAAATAAGGACAAAGGGGTATAATAGATATTATGTAAAAAAAAAAAAAGATAGTATTCAAAAGAGAGGAGAACTATATAGGGAAAAGGGGGATAAAGAAGGAAGGTTAAAAGAAAAGTAAGATGAAAGGGAAAAAATGGAAAAATGTAAATAAACTTGTTGCAAATAGAGAGGGGTGGGGGAATGGCAGGGAAGGGAGGGGAAAGAGGGGGGAAAACCAAGATATATCATGTACAGGTACAAAATAACCATGTTGATGATGATCATTATGTATACAATGTACCAATACATGTTCTTGGTAAAAAATAAAATTAAAAAAAAAAAAGAACTAAGGCAATGAGGAAGTTCACGATCTTGGCTACTAGGGAAAGGAGCTGAAGTAGGGCAGCGTCAGGACGGACTGAGTCAGTGACTTGATGACTTCATCACAGAGCTGGGTTCTTTGACTCTTTAAGCTCCCTTATCACTGTTGTGTTAGCTTTACTCCTGCACAGATTTCTGTCCCGGTCACAAGACACAATGATGGCTCCGGCGGTCACGGCCAGGTGTGACAAAAATCACTGTAAAGAATTGTCCGTCAGAAGCAACAAGATATAGCATGTACAGGTCCAAATCCCCTAGGATGAATGTTATCAATGTGTACACCCAAAATGTATCATTAAAATAAAATAAAATAAATTATTTTAAAAAATAAAAATAAAAAAAGAATTGTCTGTTGTCATATGTCTCTTTTAGGAACCTTTGACAGGTTCCTCTGTATTATGTATCTATTGCTGTGAGTATACACACATGCACACACGCACACGCACACACAGCTCTGAAAGTTAGCCACTTAAACCAAGAATTGGCACACTTTCTGTAAGACACAGCCAAATAATAAACACCTCCAGCTTTGTGGGTCATGTGGTGTCTATCACAATTACTCAACTCTGCTCTGGTAGTGGAAAAGCAGCTAGAGACAATATGTAAATCAATGTGCCTTCAAAAACTCTAGTATACTAAGCTATAGCTCAATCTCAAAAAAGAGAACTAGTGCCCTAAATCTTCTGGCAAAAGGTCCCAGATGGGGAGGGAGAGTGAACACTTTCCATAAAAGCTGTGTCAAAACTCCACCTGCTGGCCAGGCATAGCAGTGCATGCCTGTAATCCTGGCACTTGGAGGCTGAGGCAGGAGGATCACCATGAATTCAAGGCCTGTCTGGTCTACACAGTGACTTCAAAGCCAGCTTAGACTACATAGTAAGACCCTGTTTCAAAAGCAAACAAACCAGAAAACTCCACCTGCCACTTTGGGATCTTGGAGAATTGAAGGAACAGGAGCTTCCACTCTAATCTACAAAGGAGAATACTAGCTGGGTATGGTGATACATGCCTGTTATCCCCGTACTGGGGAAGCTGAGGCAAGAAGATGGCCATAAGTTTGAGGCCAGCCTGGGCTACACGGTGAGTTTAAGACCAACCTGAACTACATAGCAATACCCTGCCTCAAAAAACAAACAAACAAAAATAAATTAAATTAAAAGGAGAATACTATACTCATAAATGCAGATGCATCTCGCGAGAATGAACAGGGAAAGTGAATAAAGATACAGAGTCCCTTCTTCCTCAAAAATAAAAGAAGCCCAATGACAGATGTCCTGAGGTTTAAGGATGTTTGGCAAAGCGGTCTAGATAACAGCATGTGGTCCTGGCTGTCTTATAACTCATTCATTTAACAGTTGCACCACTTACTAGGTAGGTAAACACAGACAAGTTATTTGCCTCCTCTGGGACTTAATTTCTACTTTCGAAAAATGGCTATACCTCTCCCATGTATGAAGATTAAAGAAAACTGTTCATTTGCAAGGATAGTGCAAAGTAGTAATAAATAGTGTAAACTCAACAAATATTCAGTTTTCTTCTTTTGTATTCCTTTCCCCCTCCTTGAGAAATTTAAACCCAATATATTTTTTAGACATCATTCCAGCTGCTCTATAGAGGCCATATATAAATGGAAAGAATGGAGATACCAGAAGGATACTGGAGTTGTCCAGATAGGAGAATGTATCTGTCCATTTTCTGTGTTATAACAAAATGTCTGAAGCTGGGAACTTTATAAATAAAAGAGCTCACTGTATTAAAGACATAAGAGCATGGGACCTCCATCTGCTGGGCTCCAGAGAGGGCCTGCTGACTATACCTCAACGTGGCAGGCAGCGTCATGGCAGGAGCCCATGAGAGGGAGCAATCACACGGCGAGGCAGGAAGCAGGAGGGACTCAGGGCCAGGATCGCTCTTTTAATAACAGTTTCCCTTCCAGGAACTAACTGGATCCCACAGAAATGACATTAATCGCCTCTAAAGGAGATACCTACAATGACCCCATCATGGTCCACTAGTCCCACTCCTTAAATGCCCAACATCATTATACTGGGGAACAAGCTCCCTGCACGTGAATTTTGGAAAGCCCGCTCAACTCATATCCAAACCACAGCAGAGACGTAAATGGCTCGGAGATGAGCAGGGATGGGGTGAAGATGGTATAGCAGAGGAGAAGCTGCTCACACAGCAGCCAGGAAGCAGAGAGAGAAGGGAGGAGCTGGGGAGGGGCTGTACTCTACAGGTTATGCCCCAGACCCCACCTCCCAACAGCAAGTCAATCACTGTCCCATGATTCAGTCACCTCCCAAAAGCCCCATCTATGAACACGTCGGGGCTTTAGGGGGCAGTCTTCATTCAAACCGTAACAGCCACTGGTGCTGTCTGTATTAGCATTGTCAGACACAACTTCCTGTGACAATGGAAACATTCAATACAGGCACCCTTTGATATAGAAGACACCAGTTATTTATGCCTACCAATCACTTGAAGTGTTGCTGGTATGATTGAGGAACTGAATTTTTTTTATCATATTTAATTTCAGTTAATTTAATATATAGCTACCATATTGGACCATGCAGGTCTAGGTAACATACAGCCTAAATGTTTCTTTCCCCTTTAGTCCTTTCAATATACAAACTCAACAATTTATTAAACATATGACTTGCTTCCCATATACACTTTTATGATTTTATCTAATCTTAACTGCTCAGCTAGTTTATATTAATTGGCTAAAATTTAGAGAGTAAAATGATCAAGAGCCGGGGCTGGGGATTTAGCTCAGTGATTAGAGTGCTTGCCTTGCAAGCACAAGGACCTGAGTTCGATCCCCGGCACCACAAAAACAAAACAAAACAAAGAGTCTTCCTACTTCTATTAATCCTAATACTATAACATTAATGGGTAACCTATTTCAACCAATTATAAACATTACATAAATAATATTCCTGAATATTTTAATTAAATTGGGATATTGTTCCTTTGCCTCATTTATGGGAAACCAGCTGCTGTGGTAACTACTTATTGTATTATTTGACCTGAATGCTTATAGAGGAAATGATAAATTTCAAAAGAATCCAAACAAACGATATGACCTAAACAAACTAGTGATAAATCTGACTGTCCACTGGTCTAAGAACTGAGTTGTCATTATACCTTGTAGTACTTAACAGGCATTTCAAGGACAATCACAGTGACGATAGTAACACTGGACATAAATTTTAATTTTGTTCTATCTCCTTATATTTTGTGAACAGTAACAATGTTTTCAATTTGTAAAAGCTCTTCTTTCTTCCTTTCTCATTTTCCTCAGACGAGATCCAAATATCTAGCTGCTACCATACCACCTCACCATTGTGTTCACTGCCAAACTTATTATCTAAGACACAATTAAGAAAAGCCCAAGGTCTTCCTAAACCATGAATACTCCCTATACTCCCTCCAAAGTCTCACTTGGGTATTTCAAATGAATTTTTTTCTGTTTGCCCAACATCACCTTCCCTACTTCTCCCTGGTAATTGCAACTCCTTTCTCCCTAACATAGTCTCCCTTCACCCTTCACGGGACAGGCAATCCTACTTGCTCCTCCCATCTCACAGCCACAGTCATTTTCCTACAGTTGTACCTGGTATGCATTCAGAGTCCAGTCTGAATTCTTACCTGGGATTTTATATCCTTCCAGAAAAAAGAGGCCTCCCTTTTCTTTGCAGTAGTGAAACCAGGATGCTACACACCTTGAGCTATCTGTAATCACAACCTGTCATTTCCCAACCATATGGAGGAAGCACTCCTGAAATGGGGAAGAACAGACCAGCACACACGGGAAGTAGAGGAGAGGAAGAGAGCAAAGAGACAGGCTTGATTACTTCATTTCACTATGCCTGAGACTAGCACCACCCGTGGACTTCCCAGTTTAGTTGGTCAACTATTTCCCTTAAGGTCCTATGGCTCCTGTTGATCTGGCCATAATCAAATATGTCCTATTGAGTATGGTACCTTCCCAAACTCACAAGGGGCTGAGCTCCCCTCGCTCTCTGTGCTCAGCCACTCTTCAACACTCTGTGATCTCTGTGGTTTTCGTCACCAGGCTTTTGAATATATCACCCTTGTGCTGGGCCCTGGCCTCCAGATGTCAGCTCAAACATCACTGTCCTGAGGAGGTCCAACTTGACCTTAAGATAAAGGTTATTCTGGCATAAGCTCCCATGACACACTGCCTTTGCCATCACAAACCCTACCCTGCTTATTATTACAACCTTTTCAAAGCTAGTCTCAACCATTACTCTGTGTTTTAGTTACTTTTCTCTCGTTGTTGGGACAGAATACTCGACACCCAAAGTTAGGGGAAGAAAGGTTTATTAGCTCACAGTCTGCAGAGGTTTCAGTCTATAGTCCGCTGGGTCCAAGGCGGCGGGGCAGCGTGCAGACCGGCAGCCGCAAAGTAAAGTGAGGAAAAATGCAAGGAATGTATGCTAATAAGCAATGCAAAACAAGCAGCTAATTAGCCTCTTCCTATATCTTTATCTAGGCTACCTGCCCCCAGGGCGGTCTGCACTCCCGCCCCCAATTTCAGTCTCACATCCTTTTGATCCCAGCAGAACAATGCCAAACCGATCAATGAATCAATTTAGTAATCACACACTCTAGATCCAGCTATCTCTTATCACATGAGGCTTTGGGGGAACATCTAGACACAAACCGTAACACTCTGTAAGGAACTGTATCTGCCTTATTAACTGATGTGCTTCCCAACACATAGACTAATGTTTGACCCAGAGCAGGCACTTAAAATGAACAGCTTAAATGAACAGATGAATGGTATTTTCTCTTGTAGTTTCTCACCAGAAACTAGCAACAAATCTATGTTTTTTGTCAATATATTTTCAAAGCATACATTTTCAATCTCACTCTGTGTGTGTGTGCGTGTGTGTGTGTGTGTGTGTGTGTGTGTGTGGTTCTAGGGCTTCACCCAGGGCCTTTGCATTGAGCTACACTCCCAACTTTTTGGAAACAAAGTCTCACTAAGAATTGCCCACTAAATTGGGATTGAAATTACAGCCCTGCCTCAGTCTCCCAGAATGCAGGGATTGCTGGTATGAGTTAGCACACCAGGCCTCAACCCCACTTTTTAACAGAATCAAGTTAGTAGACATTAAGTTCTCTAAACTACCACATCTCAATTCCTAATCCATCACTTCTCATTATAAACATCTGTTTCCAAACAGAAAAAGCGTAAGCTCTGTAGGTGCAGCCAGGGTTAAGTAACACTGTTCCAAAATCACTTCATTTAATTCTCTGGGAAATAGCTGGCTCTAACAAGGGGCATCACTCTTATTGTTTTGTGTGTCTCTTTGTGATAATTTTAATTCTCTCAATGAAATTGTTAGATTCTTGAAACTTTAGTCTTGCTAGTCAAAGTGTGGCCACCAGACTAGGAAGATCACCTCAGATCTTTTCAGAAACACAGAATCTCAAACTTCACCTCAGACTTACAGAACAAGAAACCGAATTTTAGCAAGAATCCAAGCTGATGCCAATGTACAGTTCCAACTACTACTCTGCAGTAGTCAGTCAGAGCAGATGTCTTATACCATCTGGTACCATTTGAGGTCAGACTGTAAGTAACAGAAAAATTTAGTACTAATTGTCGAGTAATCAGGTGTTGAGGTGGACAATTAGGACAGGAGACAAACTGAGAGTAACCATCAGATTGTGACTCACTTACACAGCAGTGATAGCAAGAGACAAAAGAGAAAGAAAGACTCCAGCTCCCCTACACCTCATCTGACCCCGCAGAACAGCACTAGATGAGGGTCAAATGACAGGCAACACAGACAACAGAATTGACTCGTGAGTAGAAAGCATCCCCTACAATAGGCTTCTTCCTTTGTGAAGGCCCATAGGCTGGAGAAAAGGAGAGGAGGAGAGGTTAGGAGTGGAAAGACACAGAGTCAAAGTGGAGGAAAGCTCCTTAGCCAAGTTCCCCAGCTGGAGGGCCTCCCCATCGGGGCAAGTGGACTAGGGATATTGCTATGCAGATGTGCATGGGAGAACGTGGGACCCAAATCCTTGAATGCATCTCTCTCTGGAAAATCGTAATGTACTGGCTGTGCACCAAGTCTGGTGGGGGACAGCAGCTTCCCTCATAAGGCCTGCAAAGCTTGTTATTGTGTATAATTACACAAAGGCTTTTGTCATGGAGCCAGACCCATGGACAAGCTGATGCAAACTGTGCGCTGTTTAACAAGATACTTTTCTCCACTGGCTAAGCAAAGCAGTGTATCCAATCCCCCAACACGCTGATGGATTTGGCTCCTACACTAGTTCTCAAAGTGTAGTCTCTGGACCAGGAAGATAGCATCACCTGGAGATCTCTGAGAAACTCAAATCTGTGGACCCCAGCCTAGACTTTCTGAGTTAGAAAACATAGGCAACAATCCCCACTGTGGACTTCAATACCATCTGAGAATTCACTGCCCTGTAGCAAGGTTCCTCGGTCTTGGCACTATTGACATTTGGGGCCAGATAAATTCTCGGTTGTGGGGGTTTATTCTGTACATTGCAGGATGTTTAGATAAGTCATTGGCCTTTTCCTACTAGATACTAGTATTAGCCTCCTAGTTGTGACACCACAAAATATCTCCAGTCATTGCCACATATCCCCTGGGGGAACAAAATTGCTCCCAATTGAGAACAACTACCCTAGAGTATTAACTACAGTCTAGAATGATTCAAAACTAAATCATGACATATGAATATATATATACAGAGAGAGAGAGAAATGTGAAAACTTGACATAAAATAACATTTGAACAATTTTCAGTTTACAGAATACTTGCACATGTAGGTCATTTGTAAGCCTATAAGGAAGGTAATTATCCTGATTCTTGTATTAGCAGTAGGGAAACTAAGTTTCATACAAGTTGCTTGGTGTGATCAATGTCACTGCCTGCCTTTCTTTTTCACAGATACAGTTATCTTGTCAGATGAGTAATGGCAGGGACATTTCTAGCCTTTAGAAATATCATTGTTTTGTAACAAATTCAATATTAGCTGAGAAATAATAGCTGTAGGAATACTTAAACAGGTTGTTCAATATGAAAAATGTCTTTGTGTATCCAAGATTGGGGTGAGCTTACCCATAATGGATGGCATCAGTTACAATATGAGCTAACATTTGTAGATAAAAGTCTTGTAATACTCATTGGGAGCGTAAGTCAGAGATATCAGATTTGTACTCAAATCAGAAACATAAAAAATAGCACAACTAAACCAATTTAAGAATAATCTTTTCCTTCAAACCACACTGGTGAGAAAATGAAATCAGAATCCTACGTAGGGAATTAGATGAGTGAGTGAGGAGGACACTCAGAATGCCATGAATCATTCTGACCCAGGCAGGTCCCTGCTGCCCGACGTGCCTTAGGCTCCTGTAAAGCGGTGTGTAAAAAACCTCCAAAGCGCATGACTTTCAGAAAGTGGATGGCGCACTTACCCAGAGGTGAGCCGGGGATTTCCACAGGCACAGTAATAGACTTTGGCTTCAGAGCGAGCATCCAATCACAAGCAGCCAACTTGCTGACCTTTGGATGGTCCTCCAACATGGCCAAACTTGTTGCAGAACATAAAACTGAAAGTCTAAATAAAGATCAAGGCCAAATCAAAGTCATGATGAGACAAATGACCCCACACCAACCTTTTGATGTCAGTTCTTTTCTGCCCTGAGAAGAATTTGAAACCTCTTGACTCCTCTTTAGAGAAGGTTGTTAACAGCCCCATAAACTGGAGTTTAAATCTGGAAACATTTCTAACCAAGGGAAAGAGCACTGCACTTGGAGTCAGAAACCCAAGTCCTCATCCTGGATGTTCAATGGAGAAACCACTCAGCCTCTCTCGGCCCCTGGCGTGGCTTTTGGATTTTCCCATAAAACAGAACTCATCACAGAATTACAGAATCTCTAGGATTTCTGCCGCTTCTAAAATTCTACTCTACCAACATCTTAAACTTGCAGCTAGTACGCCTGCTACTTAGGATACACTGGGCATAAAGTAATGGAAGCTGCGTTTGAGGTCCAACTTGAAATCTTAGCTCTGTGATATTCCAGCTGTGTCACATTGGACAACACCTCTAACACTCCCACAACCTCAGTTTCGTCACCTGTGAAACAGACATAATGATAATTCAAACGATTATCCTGAATATCAAATGAAATTATATGGAAAAACAATGAGACACAGAATACCAAAATAAAAGAGAAAGGGTGGAAACAGGGAGGTAGACTCTATGGAGATGGGAAGAGAATCTGCGGAAGGAGACGGAGAGAACGGAGAGACACAAATGAAGAAAAAAAGAAGACACAGCTCCTAGCACAAAGGAAGCAGTTCGCAGATGGCAGTTGTATTTGAAAATGGACTCTCAAGAGAGTAGAAGCAGGGGCTGGGGATTTAGCTCAGTGGTTACAGTGTTTGCCTTGTGAGCACAAGGCCCTGAGTTTGATCCCCAGCACCAAAAAAAAAAAAAAGAGAGAGAATAGAAGCAAAGAATGTTTATTAAAATCTATACCTCATGTTGTGATAGAGGGAATCAGAGTCCCTGAAAAATCAGACGCCAAAGAGATATTATTTCCATTCTATGAAGAAAGATTTTGGAACTAGTAGATGACTTTCTCTCAGAAGGAATGTAGGCCATTTCTCATGTTTCTTTTTTTTGTGGGGGTGGGTTGCTGGGGATTGAACTTGGGCCCTTGCACTTGCTAGGCAAGTGCTCTACCACTTGAGATAAATCCCCAACCCCTTCTCATGTTTTTTGCATGATCTAAATTGGTGAGCAAGAGACACAGAGGGTCTCTGCATACACAGCACCATCATGTAACACGTCATGTTCTGCCTTTTTGGTTAGGGATGGGACACTGAGTGGAATAAGGAAGACATAAAGATGTGCTGTCCAATCCAATGGACACTGGTCCCATGTGGCTATTGAGCCACTTCACATGGCCAGACCCAGTTGAGATGTGCTGTAAGTGCAAAGTTCATACCAGATTTCAAAAACTTAGAACCAAGAAACAAGAAGGTGAAATAAACATTAATATTTTATTAACATAGACATGGCCAGTTCAAGTTGTGATGTGTTATAAGTGTTAAAATCTGCACCAGATTTGAAAAACTTAGTACCAATAAAGAATGTAAAATATTCCTTTATATGTTATATGGATTATATGTCAAAATGACAAAAAATTGAATAGATTAGAATTTAAAAATTCAAAATTTATCTCACTTCTTTTATTTCAATATGACTAATAAAAACTTTTAATATTAATGCAGCTCGCATTATATTTCTATGGGACAATGCCCATATAAAAAGAAGGGAAGAATACAAAGAAATGTGCGTGGATAGACATGCATACACACAGTCACTCATACAAACACACAAAGACTGGGGATAGAGCAAGTTGAAAAAATGTCACTTAATGAGAGAGGAGATAGTCTTGATGATCTAAGCTCCATGTAAAAAAGAAAATTACCAAAAGTGATTTCTCTATTAGCAAAAAAACTGAAAGAGACTGCATTTCCTAACCCTTTTACATATTCCATTTTGCAACATTTGGTAGAGGAAAATAAAAGTGAGAAATTGAGCATTCTTCACCTTTTCATTGGACAACGGTTTTTTCATTCTATAAAATATCTTGATAGCCTTCCATCCGTGAGGAGGCAAAGTAAAAACAAGGAAAGTGCACCCTCTGCAGGCTACCTAGTGACATTTCAATGGAAACCAGTTCTGTAAAAATAACAGAACGGACAAATTAATGACTCGCATTTACTGCTTTTACTATTGACTCAATAGTGATTCAAATAAAGGCAACGATTCAGGTTTGATGGTGTAGAAATTTTTTTTGTGTGTAGTCTCAGGGATCCAACTCAGGGCCTTGTGCTTGCAAGGCAAGCACTCTAATCACTGAGCTAAATCCCCAGCCCCAGAAATTATTTTTTGACCAAAGTTACATTTAATTTACAATGTAATAAAGGTTACAGGTAAAAAGCTACACATAGACGTGTGAAAAGTACTATTACACAAAGGTACAAATTTCTGTGTGACGCTCCTATCAGTATTTCCTACCTCTGCCTCCTGTTTGTTTGCCAAATCTAGTCTCGGAGCTCTGAGGAAGCAGAGATCTCAACTGAGGAGGGGAGAGCACCCGACCAACAGGTAAAACTGTCCTCTTGAGAGGCATCAATTGCTCGCAAAGTAAAATCTTTTCTTTTTATTTTGAGTTGCCCTAATTGGTCATGTCCTGAAAAAACTGCCTTCGTAACGCGCTGAAAAAGGAAAGTAATGCCTTAGAGAGTAGAGCACAGTACTCTAGGACTCAATGAGAAATTTAGGCAAGTGCAGGGCTCAGGTCTGACAAGAAAATGGGTAAAGTTCAAAGAACGCTGTAAATTAAAAACTATAAACCTGCATCGGTCACAGACGGAGAGAAATCAAAATGTTCTCATTCCAACAGAAAGGACAAAAAAGAAAAGCCGAACTGTTGGACCTCAAAACCACAGACCCAAGCAAGCATTTTGGAGTTCGAACCTTAGCTTAGCTTTAGAACGCTAAACCTTTTTGATCAGTCTGGGATTCACGGCAATCCTTTTGCTACCCGGGATTTAAATGCAAAGCTGGCTGCTGGACCCCCAAGACTGGTGAGGCTACTGCCACCACCATCGCTCTGGATTCCACCTGGGCTATTCGACTTCACATAAAAATGATACTAGAGAGAGGGAGAAGGAAGACAGAGACAATGGAAGGCCTGGGAAAGAGCTGGAGAGGTCTACTTAAAACAACTTACAAAACCTTTTGATGTAGGAGGCAGGGTGTGGCAAAGCTGGCTGGGGAAGTGGGTGGGGCCTGTGAATCTCAAAATCCCAGGGCTGCCCCAGATGACTCTCAGGACCCTCATGTCGAACTTCTCCCGAGCTCCCATGAGACATGAACAGCATAAAGACCACACACTAGGAGGAGCTCACTATCTTGACTCCTCACGTAGCCCACTCTGCAGCTCCCAGACACAGAGTGCACTTTCAATTTTTCCTTTTTGTCCTTTTCTGTTTGGCCCAAGTTTGCTCCGCAGAGTTAGTTCTTCCCTTACTCCTTCACTCTTCATTTTCTAATAAACTTATGGCACCGTTTTTGGCTTGTCTGGTCCAATTCTTTGTTTGAGACAAGAAGGACCTGGAATACTTTTGTTCGGTGAGCCATTTTTTAAAGGAACGACCTGACAACACTTTCTCTACGCCAGCAGTGTTGTGAAGACAGGCTCGTGAGCTATTCCAGCCCACCCAGGTCTCAGTATTACATGGTCAGGACCTCAGGAGACATTCTGAAAGAAGATACTGAATACACAGAAAGTTTTCTCCCTAGTGCATTAGCCACTCCCTGCCCCATCACCCTCCACCCCACTCACACCCTTTTTCAGGACCAAAAATATCAAATGAGTAAGGAAGGTGTGAGCTTGCCTGGCCAAGCCTCTTCTGCATATTTCTGCTTCTTGGGTTCGTTAACGTCTTCGGGGTTATAGACTGCAGGCTCTGGCATGTTCACTGCTGATGGCCCAACAGGAGACATGTCCTTGTCCGGGCAAGGGTCAGGTATGGCATGGGCAAGCCACGGATGAGTGCTGTCCCGTGGATGCCATGTGGCTGGCAGCCCTGCAGCCCTCCACTGAAGGCGAAGCTCTGCATGCGCCCGCTCCCTGATTCCTCCAGCCCCAGGGAGCCAGGGCCTTCTACCCACTTCTTCTGGACTCGGACCGCTATAGTTTGCACCATGTTCCTGAAGCAAACCACTGAGGGATCCACATCCCCAGGGCTGATGATCTCATCATCCTCACTGAAAGTCACCGTGTGTTCTTCCACCTCCTCTTTGGTCTCTGAATGTCCAGATAGCCTTCTTCAAAGATGAGGGTAGAAATCTGCTTGTTGTGGGCAGGTTTGAACTCTGTGAGGCTATCAAGCTCGATTTCCTCCTCTTTAAGCCCCAGTAAACCCTTGAGCTAATCATCTTCTCCACCTACCTTCTCATCTCCTTTCACAGCAACGTCTGAGGCTTCTCACGCAGAGTGTATGCCCTTGTGGATGCAGCGACTGAGACCGTAGAGTCGGTGGGAATTTGCTGAAGCTTGTGAGAGTCCAACCGAATGTCACCTAAGAAAGTGAGGTGCTGTTGAAAGCGCTGTTGGGAAAATTCTCTTCAGACGCTCCTAAACAAGTGCAGGGTGGACGCGCGAGCAAGACTGGCGATCCACGGTAAAGTCACACAAATCAGGGTTTCTCCCAAGTAAGTAATGCTTCTTCTCGTCAATAACCAGTTTCTCCATTAGTTTGCCTCCTTCACTACCTCTAAACGTAAGCCAGGTAGGCGGTGGAAAAGCTGGACGCCGCTGCCCGCCTTCCAGGCCACTGCCATGTTGCGCTCCCTCCTTCCACTTGGTGGCCCAAAGCACGCTGGGAAACTGGAAGACCTGAGGAGACGAGGCGGCTTCCTAGCAACCTTTGCGCACGCGTCAGAAGTTATTATTGGGTCTTGTCGACTCTTCCTTCTCTGCTTTCTTTCGCACGTCTTTTCCTTTGTCTCTTTGAATAGCTCTGACATATCTCTCTCTTAAATTGTATGTAAAGACAGAGGTTCAAGGTGAGATATGTCCCATGTTGCATATTCCTATACAGTTTATTTATGCAACTATTATTTCATTTATGTTTCTGAGCCCAGTCTGGCAGACAAGGTGAAGAAGAATACATTTACCAGCTTCAAACTCAATGTGGTCAAATGTGTGATTATAAGCATCTCCTAATTTAAGCAAGAGTTATCTTTCCAAAGGGAGTTGATAATATCGGTTACTTAGAAGTGGAAACATTTTCTCGGTTTTTTTCCTGGGCTAGTTTACAAGTATGCTCCTACATATTATCCTACAATGTATCTAAGCTACACTACTAATATTACCATTATTTTGACTGTGTTAAATGGCAATCTGTTATGGGAAAACACAAATAGAAGGCCAACCTTGGGTCTCAAGAGCCCATCCTTATTTCTTCAGGTACTAGGAGCAGCCTTCCTTCAGCTTCTTTCTGTGTGCTAGTGGGGGCAGGGGAGTGACCTGGGGATTGAATTTAGGGCCTGTGCAATAAGCTTCCTCCCCGGGTATTTTTTTATTTTTATATTTTGAGACAGAGTCTCACAAAGTCACTAAGTTGTTCTGACTGGACTTGAACTTGTGATCCTCCTGCCTCAGCTTCCTAGAGTGCTGAGATTACATGTAAATGAGTGGTGTCTCTGGGAGATTCGTAAAGGGATCTCACCACCCCTACCAGTATCTTGTTAGCACTCCACATTGGTAAAAAAGGATAGTAACTAAAAAAAAATTTAAAAAATTTAAAAAATAAAAAAAGGATAGTAACTCACAGGGATAGTCATGCCCCACAATTTTCAAACTGGAGAGCAAAGAAGAGTTCACATCATTGTGAGATCAGAGAAAGCAAGACCACAAAAGGTAGGCTTTCCCTGCCTTCAACACACACATACGCGCACGCATTTTTCCTCATGTCGCTAAAATTCATTCCATAAATTGGTTAATTGTAGGCTAAGACTGCTATAACGATAATAATAATGGCTGCAGTAGCCTCAAAAAATAAAATAAAGCACAACTGTTATACTGCTTCCTATTAGCATTTTTATTATTTGCACATAACTTATTTTAAAATCAATTTTATTTCCTTTAGCCTATTAAATAAAACTAGCATGGTTAAATTAAACTTTTTAGTGTGTGAAATAACTTAAAAAAAGCTTATGAGATGGAGTTTGGAAGAACCCGGGAATTATATTTATTCCTTACACATAACTCAAAATGTGGTAAGAATGTAATGCAAGCCTGTGTATGAATTTCAAATACTGTTCACATACTAACTCTCACAGGAAAACATTACAGTAACAGATGGCATTTATTTTATTTTTCATAGGCTGATCTTTAAACTTTTTAATGGAGAAATTTGCAACAGTCTGAGTTGTGTGTCTATTTAAGGTTCACTTTCTGTAGTAAAAATGCTAGAAGAAAATAAAAGCATCTATCTCGGTGAGAGTTATTAGAAAGAAGCAGAATGCTTTTGTAGCTCTGTTGTCTCCGGAGTGAAGAGGGGTGAGATTCAGCACTTTTGAGAAATGTGGCCACTAAGTACATATAGTGGTTCAATAAAGAAGCCTTTGTGCACTTAACACAGTAGATTAAACACAACCAGAATTCCTCTCTCAGACATCTAAGTTCAACTTTCAGCTCTATCCTTTCCATGACTCCAGATATGATGTACAAATCTTAGTTAATCACTGTTCTATAGCACAGTGGCTTAAAAAATGGACTTGGGACTTATGCCTGAGTACATCCGCATAAGCCATTTAGGAAGAATGTGACTTACAAGGATCCTGCCCTCTCTGTGCTTCAGTTTCTTCTTATGAAACTTGATCCCAGGAGCCCCGTGGATACCAAATCCACAGACACTTAAAATGGGGTTCATTTACTTATCGAATTACAACCATGTGGCAAGGACTGTTCTAAGAGCTGAAAACACAATAATAAAAGACAGATTTGGTCCAAATTATCAGTAAGATTACATTCCAAGTTAGCAAAAATAGAGAATTTTTCAATTAATTAGCATGAAAATGTATAGGCATAACAGTAGGCCCTCCACATCTGTGGGTTTCCCATGCATGGATTCAACCAACCACAGGTCAGAAATATTTTTTTTTATTTTAATTTGTACCCAACATGTACAGACTTTTTTCTTATTACTCCCTAAACAATACAGTATGACACCTATTTACATAGCATTTACATTGTGTTAAGTACTGTTATTATAAGTAATCCAGAGATAATGGGTATGAGAAGATGTGCTTAGGTTATATGCAAATACCACATTTTATATCGGTGCTTGAGCATCCTCAGATTTCAGTATTTGTGAAGTGCTGAACCAGTACCCTGCAGACTCTCAGGAATGACTATATTGGGTTTTAGAATGAAAATAAAACAAGGATATATGAGAGTGAGACTGAGGAGGGTCTTCAGACAAAGTTTAATGAAACCCCCTGGAAAGATGTGATTTCGTCTGGAACCTGAATAACAAAAAAAGATCATCTAAGATTTGGGGGAAAGCTAGTCCAGAGAAAGGATCAGCTGGTGAAAAGTCCAATGGAGGGAACGCATTTGTCTCAAAGAACCAAAAGAAGGTAGTGTGGCTGTGGAAGAAGGCCAGGCCTTAGCAGCCTTTTAAGTACAATACAAAGGCATTAGAGGGCTTGCGTCCACATAGTTCTGAAGGCCAAATGAAATAACATGTGTGAAGCACTCAGCAGAATACACACAATGAACA
Source organism: Hystrix cristata (assembly GCA_004026905.1). Taxonomy (NCBI): domain Eukaryota; kingdom Metazoa; phylum Chordata; class Mammalia; order Rodentia; family Hystricidae; genus Hystrix; species Hystrix cristata. The sequence continues at coordinate 140,917 of PVJO010000195.1, forward strand.
TTCACCAAGGCAAGGTGTCTTCGTCATTGTTGTCATTATACGACAAAAGCCTGACATATAACACTGCAAAGTCCAAAATTATTTATTCTTATAAAATCCAGGGTCAAGTTATTGAAAGTTTAATGAAGCAAAAACAGGGACTGAGCACAAGATAGGAGTCAACCGCCAACCTCCGTATGGCCAAATACTCATTACCATGGTGTGTGTTTTATTATGCTTCTTGTCATCATTGCCGTTTTCACCATTGACATTATCATCAATGAAATTGAAATCAAAATTTAAGCCAGCACTATCCATCGTTTAAGTGACACAGTGAGCTGCCTACAGCAAAATAAGCCTGAAGGAGCAATCCCAAGTGCTGAGGTTGCCAAGAAAGGAGGTGAACATTTCTGAGAGCATCCCTGGGTAAGGTGGACCTTCCATTTTCCAAACTCACTGAGGATGCTGCAGCCATCACCCAGAGCTGGTGGACAGTAAACACTTAGCGAGACATAGAGAAGTCCATTTCAAGCCGGCACTTGTATGGCTGTGCCAAGGACTTTTCCTGACTGCACTTGATTATCTGTGCCTTCTTTTTCTCTAAGAACACCATCTAAAGCTGTCCTTACCCCATGGATCATTTGGTTTACTAAATCATGGTTTATTTTTTCCCTCAGTATATCACATGCTATTTTAGAGTCAGTTTTCAAAAGGTCTTAAATGACTTGGCTCGAAATTAGTTTTGTATTAAGGGAAAGAACCGGTGTCCCAGAGTTTCAATCAGCACCTTAACAAATAGGCTGTGACCTCCCATGATTGTCCAGAGGCTGCCAACGATAGTTAGCTGAGAGACTTCTAAGTTTCATTTCTTCCTGCTGCTACATGTTTCCCATCCTGCCTTCGCTGAAACTGAAATTAGAGTTGACCATTGTATAGAAAGGGGTAGGAGTAGGGTGAGTGGGCACATTCCATAAAACGTTTACAGCTAAGAGGAGCTGAACCAGCTAGGTCCTGCGCGGTAGTAATTTAACTGCCCAAGTTGTCTTTCACAGGCTGGGATGAAGCATTATAATTATGCGAAGAAGCTGTCACTACATTGCTTTAGATAACCATGTTATTGCCCTTCTATTAATATTAAATATGGTAGCATTGCATTCACATACACTACCCATACATCTACATGAAGGAATTTTTCAGGCAAGCAAAGTTCACCTTTCAGGCAAGCGAAGGACACAAACCAAAAGATGTTTTAAACACTTGAATCATTTTGATGGAATGTAAATGTATTTTACATGTTTAATTATTGCTTAAACAAAGTACAAGGGAAGGGTCTTTATTTATAGTGAATTATTCATAGCCAGTGATCCCTTTAAGTGTGATACCCTGATACATGCAATGGCTTTACTAAATGGCCGAAATCATGCTTCTCCGGTTATTTGGGCCCCTTTTCTATGTGATAGGCCTTTGTCCAGCTGGCTATTCACTGTCACTTTTTGCTGTTATCGTAAGTCTGACTGCTCTAGCTCGAATGTTCTCCTTTGCTCTGCGGGAGAAACAAGATTGTAAGGCTCACGGGAATTGATGGTCTTATTTTACAATTCTCAGTCCCAAAGTCTCCAGTTAAGGGCCTAAGGTTCGTTTCATTTTATATCCCAAATGAGAAGAAAGCATTTAGGTTTCGAGACAGGCATTTTCCTTGCTAATTTTGTCATGTGTCTGTGTGTGTGTCTGTGTGTGTGCAATGAGACAGACATGCTGGGGATTGCACCCAGGACCTCTAGGAAGCTAGACAAGCGTTCTGCCACCGAGCTACACCCCCAGCTCCTTCCCGTTTCCTTTGCGATTTCTTTTTGAAAGTGTTTAAGAATTATCTTGGGATAAGCGACCGCACATTGCTGCATTTTCTAAACATACAGTATTTCTATTGTACCTCACATTTCTTGCTTTTAATAACTAAATAAATGTTCTTACTTATCTCAGAAAGTTAGTTTATAATTTTTGTTAGGTTGTTCTTTCCTAAATTGTCAAAAATCACCATATGATGATACATTATCCTCATTCTGCTTCGAGATTCCTGTTATAACTTTTGCCTCAGTCGTGCTTTTTTGGTATAAAGACAGGAAAGTGAATATCTTTTAAGGATTAGAAAGCGACCCATCAAACAGTAATGAGAAATGCAATTGTTCTAGCAGACTACTACATAAATAGACACCTAGAGCCTTTCTTAATTTTGTTTCCCTGAGACTAATGACTGACCCTAATGAAAACTGTAATAGAAATCATTGTAACAAAAATAGTTAAAACATTAAGAATAGGACAAGTGAGAATGACAACAGCTAATAAGCATTTGAACTGTATAATATCCTTATTAATCCAACCACAAAAATAAGTGCTGACTCATATGCTAAGTACCTAAAAGAAATCACAGACCATCTTATATGAATCAGTTGGTCTATGGATCTTAAAGGGAAAAAAATCTACAGTTATACTTAGTTCCCTTTATTGTTCTTAATGGAATCTATATATGAGAAGGGTAAGAACTCTTTGAATTTGTTGTATGTTTTTCTTTTGTGTTACTTATGATGTGGTATTCCAGTTCTATGATTGTATTTCTAGTTCGAATAACAAATTGTAAATTCTTCCTCCTAAATTAGCAAAAGAAAATAACAATAATAATAATAATAATTCTTTTTTTTCCAATAATAATTCTGACCCCCAGCATGACTATATTTGGAGACAGGGCCTACAAGGAGACAAGGTTAAACAAAGTCATAAAGGTTGAATCTTCAGTTTTAGTCACTTTCTCATCAGTGAGACCCAATACCCAATACACATGGTCTGTAATGGTCTGCAATCGGCTGGCTCCAAGGCAGGGTGGCATAGCAGAGGGGCGTGGCAAGCAAAAACCAGTAAGACTTCCTTCTTCTTTCCCTTTTATTCCACCAGGCTACAAGCCTATTGGTTGATGCTACACTTACCCAGGGTGGGTCTTCCCTCTTCAGTAAATCTATCTCCCATACCCAGAATTATGCTAAACCAGTCAATAGACTGATCCAGCATCACACACCCATGATCCAATCACTCCCCAAATCCCACCTATGAAGAAAAGAGGCCTTGGACATTTTAGATATAAACCATAACATGGTTTGAGGCCCACTATCTTCCAAACCTCACCCTTACCCTACAGGGAAAAGGCAAAGAAGAGGAGGTTTATAGGAAGGTTAAGAAATTAAAGTAACAATTATATTGGGAGGGGAGTGCTAAGTCTTACTCCTCTGGATTCTCCTTACCCTCTTGGCCTCTTGATTAATTCTTTCATCTCGTTGCAAGGAGTTACTTAGTTGGTTAGTGATTGATATGGGGCCACTTTTCTTGATTGCATGGAGTTAATGCATTAAAAGTCCATTGTTCATTTTTTTGCTTTTCCAATTTATTGAACAACAGCTATGACATATGAGCATGTCTGTGCTTTCACACTAAACCATATTCTCTACAGTGCAGTGACACTCTGAATTTCGGCTGTCTGACTTCCATAACTATTCTCTTGATTATTTCTAAATTCAGAGGAGAAACAGGGTTATAAATTATTGGGTCCCCTTAAACTCAAAGAAATTTCATCAAAACAGAATAAGATAAATTTCTGAAGGAACATCGAGAGATTTAAAGAGAAACAAGTAAAATAACAAGTCAACACAAATTGTAAAATCCAAAGCCAGAGAGAAACAATTAAAGTTAAATGGAAAATAAGGTAATATAGTAACACTAAATAAATAATACAAATGGTAAAAAAATAAAAGTCAAAAATGCTTTATAGGAGTTAATAAAATTAAATATTATAAATGTTAAAATCAAAACATATATAAAAGGTAAAAACATTGCAACAATTCTGAAGTAAACAGTAAAGCCTTAAGGGAAACAACCAAGTGAAGTGACACATGCTTGTACTCCCAGCTGCTCAGGATCCAGAGTCAGGAGAATCATACTGTTGTAAATCCCACAGCATGGAGGCCTCTAGAAAGGCCAAGGGTTCCAGGCCAGCCTGGGCAACACAGTAAGACCTTGTTACTCAAAATATAAACATATAAACTTTAAGGCAAACAAAAGGAAAAAAATGGAAGCATTTGGTGAAGGTTCCTGAATCAAAAAAGTAGAAAGCTGCAATCTCATTGGCCTTTTACAAATTCCTGCACAAATCTTCCTGGTTGCTTTGTTGTGTTCTCTTTAGAGACCACACCCCCGTGGTTTAGTAGGCTTGGGCTGCTATAAGAAAATGCCAGACTAGGTAGCTTAGCAACAACAGCAATTTCATCCTTATAATTCTGGAGCTTGAGAAGTCCAAGAACAAAGTGCGGGCAGACACAGGGAGGGCCCCGTTTCTTGGTTCACAGATGATCCATCACCTGTACGTTTGTCACCACACGATGGAAGGAAATAAGTTCCCTTGGGTTCTTTTACAAGGGCATTAATCTTGTTAGGCATCTACCAGATGACTATACTCCTTTTGGGGATTCGAGTTTCAACACATATTTAGGGGGACATAAAAATTCAGACCACAGCACCCTAATTCTTTTGTCTCTATTTCTGGTCACCCATTCATCTGTTAATTTATTCAATGACTATTTATTGGGACGTTTCCCCATGCAGTGTCCAGCTGAAAGTGCTAGTGGCGTAGCACCCACCTAATGGTTGAGAAAGATCATAGGTAACTTTGGTGTGTTATTTGTGGTAAGTGCTGTGAAGGAGAACATAGGAGCTCTCAGAGGGCAAATAGGGAAAGTCTTGGAAATCCTCAAAAACGTTCTTAGCAAAGTGTTTGCTTATTGGACTCAACCTGTTCAGCCAAAAGGAAAGTGAAAAGAACAGCAGAGGCCAAGACCCTGAGGCAAGAGGTAGAGAAAGCAGCATGAACTAATTTGGCTGGAAGACAGACAGTAAGACCAAAGGGGAAAGATGCCAGGAAAGATGCAGGAGCCAGAACCAAAGCCAGGAAGCCACATTAAAGGTTTGTGTCTTCTTCTTTGGGTGCACAATACACAGCCTATTTTTTGGAGCCAGTGAAAATTTTGTCCTTGGTATTTTGACTCTATCATTATGAATACAGCTTCACCCGAATTACATAAAATTAATATTTTCATCTAAACAATATCCTTCTTAGCAATTAAATCAATTTACTTCACTGATAAATTACCATACACAAGATTTAAATTGATTTTTAGTCTTCCCATTTCCTGTTTAACAATACTAAAATTAACATAAGATCAATTTCTAATTATGAACTTGCACTGAAAATTTGTCTTATCCTCAAATTTAATTTTCCAGGGTCTACTTATAAATTATAGCAAGATATGATTTTTTATAGTCATTGTTACTTGGTCAGATTTTATCAGGTAACATTTCAGCCTCTTTTAGCTTTATTCTGTGTAAGGTATGTTTGTAAGTATTATTCTCTTTGGGTTAGAAAATGAGCTTTACTTTTTAGCTAATCCACAAAAAAATCTTGAATTGTTCTATTGTTCAGTATGCATCTATTGTAGTAGTTTAGTAGTTCTCCAGCTCTGCAGCCTCAGAACTCCTTTAAACTCCTAAAAATATCAAGGTCTTCAGAGGCCTATTGTTTATGTGGGTTACGGTCAATAATAATTACTGTAATATAATTCAATCTGATACATTTCTAAACATTAATTTTAAAAAATGATAATCAACGTCACATGCTAACATAAATATTTTTTATTTAAAACAACCATTTTCCAAAACAGAAAAGTACAAGAATGGCAGTTTTACATTTTCACAAATCTTTTTCACATGGCTTGATAGAAGACAACTGGCTTCTTATGGCTTTTACATTTAAACTGTTGTAAATCCCACATCATGGAGGCCTCTAGAAAACTCCCCACAGTGAGACAGGAAATATGTCAGTATTATGAAAATGCTTTTGTCCTAAGGGGCCTCACAGGTCCCTCGACCACACTTTGAGACCCACAGATCTCTGGCAATGTTTCTCAGTGGATGATTCATATATCGTTTCATTTAAAGTGGCAAAGAAGTGTTATTTTCATAACTATAAATTCTAAATTCTTACTAGAAAAATTTGCAACCAATAATACCATTATACATTTGACACATGTGATTATTCCTTTTTTTTTTTTTTTTAACATTACAGGAGACGGAAGCCAGGCCCTTCATACTGCACTGCATCCCCAGCCCTTTTTATTTTTTATTTTGAGACAAGTTCTCGCTAAGTCACTTGACCAGTCATATTGCCCAGGCTGTGCTCAAACTTGCAATCCTCCTGCTTCAGCCTCCCAAAATCCTGGGATTATAGCTGTACACAACCATACCCTGCCATTTTCATAAATATATATTGTAAATGCTTATTTGAAAAAAACTGTAGCCAGTAACACACTTAACACATGGGTTTTGTTTTGTGGTACTTGGGACTGAACCCAGGGCCTTATTACTAAGCTATATCCCCAGCTCTTTTAAATTTCCTTTATTTTGGGGTGGGATCTATCTAAATCACTAAGGCTGGGCTTGAACTTGGGATCCACTTGCCTCAGACTCTCCAAGTGCTGGGATTATAGGCCTGTACCACCATGCCCAGTTTACATTCAATTATTTCTTAAGACACCCTAAATCAGTCACAATTTAAACAGAAAGTTAATTTACATGCATCCCCTTTCTTCCTGCTGGCTGTGGAGGAGGCCTTCACTTTGGGTTTGGTTTATAAGTCATGATTTATAAGCCAAGCCCAAACTTTCTATAGATTCCCAAATCCAATAGATTTCCACTGCCAAAAACACATAAATATTCCCAACTGCAGACTAACTGGGCCTCTGCGGGCCCACACTGTATTTCTTCGAGTGTGTACTCTAAAATTCTGTCTAATACATTCCTTAATGCCTCTTACTGATGCATCCTGAAAATTATCTTCCCCTGGAGGAAGTCAGCCATCTACAACCTGTTCCATGGGTGGGGTAGGTCAAAGTTCTGCATCTTCACTTTGGGGACCTATTAGCAGCCTGTCTGGTGACATGCTGATTCGGAAAGACACAGCAATCAGACTTTAAGAATATTCTGGGAAAGTAGATGTAAAAGAGATAAGGGTTAAGAATGTGTACTTTCGCAGCAGGGCTGGGTGCCACACACCTGGTAATCCCAGACTTGAGAGGCTGAGGCAGAAGATCCGTGTTACTTCGAGGCCAGCCTGAACTCCACAGTGAGAACCTGTCTTTAAAAAAAGGCACTTTGCAAACAGTCTGATCTGGGTTGGAGTCCTAGCTGTACAGGCTCTGTGATCTTGGTCACATTATTTACCACTTGTGAATTTCAGCACCCTTTGGATAAAAGAGAAAAAGTAACTTGTAAACTTGAGCTCTGCAAAACCTGGCACACAGGAGCACTTGATGTGCAGCAATCCTTATTAACGATTTTAATTACCCCCTTCACGTCCTGTGCTCCCTCCAGTGCCCAAGGATAGTTTCGGAGGACAGCGCACGTGCATCACCTCGGGAGGAAAAGGCGTATCTGCCCCGACGCTGGTGGGTGCGTCTGCAAAATTATGTGGAAATTAAAGAAGTGCGCTTTCCAAACCCAGGGTGTTGGCGCACGCCTGTAATCCCAGCACTCGGGAGACTGAGACAGGAGGATCGCCACGAGTTCGAGGTCAGCCTAGGCTACAGAATGAGCTCAAGGCTAGCTTGGACTACACAGCAAGAACCGGTCTATTTAAAAAAAAAAAAAAAAAAAAAAAAGCGCGTTTTCCAGGTTAGAAACAGCAAACGCCAAACATCCAGACTACTGAGTTTGATCGGTGGGACGAGTCGAGAGCCGGCCAAAAGTGAAAACAAAACAAAACAAAACAACAACAACAACAAAAAAAACCCGAGCTAGGCCGCCAAGACCCAGTGAGCGCTCTACGATCGACCTGAGGTTCGACCACCTCGGCGGTTGTTGAGTCGGTTCTGGCTGCGGGAGCTACTCTCATTCTCGCGAGGCTTCAGGCGCGGAGGCGGGACTAGGGGTCTTGGGAGGAAGAGGAGGAGCGTGAGGCGTGAGCGCGCGGCGTTCCCAGAAGGCTGTGCGTCTCTGGCTTCCTCCGGATCTTCGGAGTGAGCGCGTGAACCGCTGCCTGCAGCCTAATCATGGCGCTTCACGTCCCCAAGGCGCCGGGCTTTGCCCAGATGCTCAAGGAGGGAGCGAAAGTAAGGGGTGAAACGAGGGGGTGAGGCGAGGGAACAGGCGTGCGGTTCCGCGGCCGCCGCGGAGAATGGCCACTAACGGGCCGGCGCGCCCCTGACAGCGGCGGGCCAGGGAAGATTCCAGAAGGGGAGGCCCGGCCCCGCGGCCCGCACGTCTCGGGTCCTCCCAGACTCGGGGATGGCCGAGGGGACGGAGGGGCGCGGCCTTCCTCAGGATCAGCCTTCCACGTTTCCGGGCGGGGCGAGCGTGAGGCTCCCCGCGTGCTCTGAAGCGTCCGAACCTGGGAGCTGGGTGGGACCTCACCCTGACTGGGAGTTGTGACCGTGAGGTTGAGTAGTGTAGACCGGATTGCTCTGCGGGCTGCGGATTGGCGCACAGTTCGTGGGGTGCGACTGGGGGAGGGGTCGCGAGAGGAGGGCCTAGAAACTTGGGCTCGCTCTTGGTTGCTTGCTTCTAGAGAAGAAATAGGCGCCTGATTTAGTTTGCAGAAGCAGTACGTTGTGCTAGGACAGTCCAGATGAATGGGCTCCTCTCTCAACCGAGCTAGGTTATCCCCCCTTTTTTTTTTCATTTTCCTTTTTCTTAATTGAGGTGATTGGTCCAAAAGACATTCTAAGTACCTGTATCTTAACTGAGAAATTTGTCTTTTAGATTGTCAGATAGCGGTGTTCCTTTTTGTCTCCCAAATTTCCTGTGCTTGATTAAGATTAGGGTGGTTGAATTTAAGGTTTCATGGGAGATGGAGGGAGCCTTAATAGGACCTGGCTTCTTGTAGGATGCACTTTGGACATAACTTGGGTATACTAAGTACCTGTCAAGTTTTAATAGAAATGTTGGTGAAATTTTGAAAATAATGCACGCCCGTCTTTAAAAAAAAGTATTCGGGCTAAAGTTGTAGCTTGCACTTCGGATCTTTTCCCCCTGCTAGTTCAGGTGTGGAATGTCACAAAACATTATTGGTCGTTCAAATGCTAACAGTTATCTACTATACATGAAATATTTAATTCATTAAGTAGGTACTGAGGGACTGGAATGAAAGAGAAAAATCCCAGCTCTCCTGGAGTTTATATTCTTAGGAAGGGAGAATAAATGATAAAAGGGAGAATTGCAAGTAACACAACTTACTACTCACTGCAGTGGAAAATGGCAGGAACATTGCTGTCTACCTCCCCCAAAAAAGAAGAGCCAGGAATAGAGAAGGCAAATAAAGTATTCAGGGAGGATCTCCTAGTGCTGAATGATCAAAGACTCAGCCAAGTGTAGAGAGGGAAATGCTACAGGCTGGAGGACCAATTAGTGCAAAAACCCTAAGGTCAGAATAAGTTTGACCTGTTTGAAAGTAACAAAGTAGGAAAGGTATGGGGTGGCAATTTGCAAAGGGAAGGCAAAAATGGTAAGAGATCAGGATTAAGGTGTATCATGTGCATGTACCAACTCCCTGAGATGAATGTAATCATTATGTACCACAAACATGTACTAATAAAATTTAAATTTAAAAAATGATGAGAAGTCCGTTTATAAGTTGTAAAACAAAGGCCAGAGTGTGTAGGGGCTTGTATTCCTGAAGAGAGATTTACATTTTGGTTTAAAAGAGATGAGGGGCTGGGAATTTAGCTCAGAGGTTAGATAGAGTGCTTGCCTTGTAAGCACAAGGCCCTGAGTTCAATCCCCAGCACCAAAAAAAAAAAGAGAGATGGGAAACCATTAAAAGGGAGTGATGGGATCTCTTTTGTCAGATGCCTGCTCCTCAGTGAATGGGAGTGAGGGGGAAAGGCAAGCTTTTAAAGTAGGAGCTCAGACTTAAATGTTAACTGTTGGAGTCCAACCCCTGTTGCTGAAGGTGCTTATAAAGTAGTGATTATTCTTATTTGGTTCAGAGTGTGTTCTATAATATAAAGCTATACATTATATTTTAAAGCAATACTGTCCAATAAAACTTTATTCATTGTTGGAAATAGTCTCTATAGCTCTGTGCAGCATAATCGTTCACTGCATGTAACTGTTCAGTTGTGGCTAGTGCAATTGAGGAGCTCAATTTTAGGTTTTAATTACTCTAGCCACATTGCTAGTGGCCACCATGTTGGGCAGTAAGCTGTAGAAAAATGTTCACATGAAGATTAAGCTCTTGAAACCTTTCTGAAGGTCCAGGTAAACACCCAGTCTAGTGTAAAATGAGAATTTTAATAATTGTGAACAATTCAGTTTTTCAAAATGTACATATTGGAATTATATTGCAATTCAAAAGAGCACTGAACAGTTTCTATACTTTAATTCCTAAACATTTTGGGGATTTATTCTTTGGTTTAAATGAGAATTTCTGACACACATGGAACTGCTGACTTTTCAGAGCTCGGGGGCTAACACAGTAAGAAAAATACTCATCACTGTTCAACTTTTAGTTAGAAAGTACTAATAAACTCTGAAAAGGTATTTTACCTGAAATACCTCAAATACTTTCATCAAACTTAGCCCTCTTAGTACTTTATAGTAGTTTAAATTTGTATGTGTATATAATATGCCTTATGATTTGATCTGTAAATTGGTTTCCATGATCCCTAAAAAGATCATCCTTTATTCATACAACTAGTGGGAAATTATAAATTATTTATGAATATCAAGTTATCATGTTCGACATTCATAAATTTTACATGATTGTCTCAACAAATCTATAAGATAGGTGCTATTATTACTGCTGTGTTCTACACATGGAAGAAGATTACCCAAGATAATCTCATAATTAGCTAGAAGACTAAGATTTGTAGCCAGACAGACTCTGCACTCCATGTGCCAAATATTTATGTGTTGCTGCCTGTTTATTAGAAGTAAGGTAAAGCTATCTGGAGTTTGAAAATTCTTGTTTGATTGTCCTAAAAAGTTTTATTTTACAGCATTTTTCAGGATTAGAAGAGGCTGTGTATAGAAATATACAAGCTTGCAAGGAGCTTGCCCAAACCACTCGTACAGCATATGGACCAAATGGTAATTTACAAATTCATGTTTTTAAAGATACAGTAATTGAATTTTGTGTATTAGCTCTTATGTCCCATTTTTTCTAAAGGGTATTGTATTTACTGATTGGCTTGGAAAGTTATTTTGTAGTTCAGTGATACCAGTGTTTCTCATTTTTAATCGACAATTCAGGTCTCTAGAAAAATAGTCAAATGTTACCTTTTTTGGCCTTTTGAGAGGATAGAAAAATAGCATTTTCATTATTGACATTGTACTTAATAAAGGCTAGCCAGTTACTTTATCAAGAGTAACAGGAGCCTCCTGACACACACCTATGTAATCTAAGCACTCTGGGGGTCTGAGGCAGGAGGGTTGCAAGTTCAGGCCCAGTTTGAGCAACTTAGTGACTTTGAAAGACCCTATCTTAAAAAATATGTTTAAAAGACTGGGGATATAACTCAGCAGAGAGGCTGGGGGTTCAACCCCTAGTACATCCAAAAAAATAAATAAAAGTAGGTTAAGTGAGAAACTTTTCTCTTGTCCTTTTGCCTTCAAGCACTAGTCGAATTTAAGACACAGATTATGGAATAAGCAAGAACTATACTTTTAGATGAATTATTTTGGTTTTGTGTGGTGTTTTGATTTTCCTGGGTTAAGTAGTAATGGTTTTTGTGTTTTAACTGTTATTTTTAAGGAATGAACAAAATGGTTATCAACCACCTGGAGAAGTTGTTTGTAACAAATGATGCAGCGACTATTTTAAGAGAGTTAGAAGTAAGTTATTTTCAAAATAACCAAAATCTTAAGTGTATTTTAATCTAGACAGAAATCTATTTTAAATATGACAATAAAGAACCTTTTTATAACTTGAAAATTCATTGTGCAGATTTGCAGACTTGGCTTTAACATTTCAGCAGCTCAAATTTTTTAAAATCTCTTAAGTTACTAACTTGAGGGATTGACTGTGATAAAAGTATACTTGCTGATAATATTAAATTGATTGTCTCATTTTGTAGTGTGACACGAAGTGAATGATTCCATAACGCAGTAACAAGTACTAATCAGTTGTTAGAATTCTGCTGTGTTCAGCAGCAGTTTAGACATTATGGAGTCTAGGATAGATATTGCCTGAAGTTGCGGGGGAAGTGTGGAATCTAAGCACATACTCAAACAGCACCCTTGTAATTGAAGGTTATATTTCAATATCAGGTCTTTTTCCTGATGCTTAGCCCTGAAAGGTGCTACAACTTAATAACAGTAGTGATAACCCTTGTGAAAACATATAGTAAAATCGATACTGTGGCTCTTAACCAAACTGTTATCTATTTTAGTTCCTCTGAAAACTTTTGTCAGATGTCCAGTTTTAGCGATGGGAATCACTTTATTTTTAATATAGATAATACATGACGATTTGCAGAACCTTATGGATCTCTGTATAGTGGATGACTGGCCATCACAGGAATGTATGCTTTGTAGTTGTGGTGGTGTATTTGTGCCAATAGGCCTAGAGGAATTGGAACTTTTTTCTTTTGACAAGTCTAATAGTTTATAAATGTGATCAAATGGAGTTGCCTGGCCTGTGTAGAGGAATCGGAGTTTATTAATTTAAGGTAAGGAGATGATGATTTTATGTTGCTTTAAGAGTCAAATGTTTTCACTTGGTACTCCCTTTTATACCAGGTACAGCATCCTGCTGCGAAAATGATCGTAATGGCATCTCATATGCAAGAGCAAGAGGTTGGAGATGGCACAAACTTTGTTCTGGTCTTTGCTGGAGCTCTTCTGGAGTTGGCTGAAGAGCTTCTCAGGATTGGCCTATCAGTTTCAGAGGCAGGTGTTTATTTTACAATTTATTCCCATTTAATTTTTGTCTACGTATATGCTACTACTTAAAACATGCATTCATTATCAAAGGAATACTATTGTGCTCACACTGTTGAGCAGTTTACTCTGCGCCAGGCATTGTAATAAATTTGTTTCACATATAGTATCTCATTTTATTCTCCAAAGAATCCTATTAGTGAAGCCTACAAAACCTGTTTAATTTAATTTAATTTTTTTTCTTTTTTCTTTTTTTGGTACTGGGGATCGAACTCAGGGCCTTGTGCCTATGAGGCAAGCACTGTAACCACTGAGCTAAATCCTTGGCTCCCTTACCTGTTTAATTTTAAATGGGGACAGTGGGAGTTAGAAAAATCTTGCCCAAGATCCTGTAGCTGGTAACTGGTAGAGTCTTGGATTCAAACTGGTGTCATCAGAGCCATACTAGACTCTGCCGTACTTGTTATTTTTGTCATTTTATATTGAAAATAAATATCTGTGTTCGTTGGATTACCAGAATAAGTGACTTTGTCATCTCAAAATCATGTCTTTTAAAGAAATGTTTTTTCTTTACATTTTAGGTTATAGAAGGTTATGAAATAGCCTGCAGAAAAGCCCATGAAATTCTTCCTGATTTAGTCTGTTGTTCTGCAAAAAACCTTCGAGATGTTGAAGAAGTGTCATCTCTACTTCGTACCTCCATAATGAGTAAACAGTATGGTAATGAAGCATTTCTGGCCAAGCTTATTGCTCAGGCATGTGGTAAGTAAATATCAGTGAATGAAAACATCCCAAATAAAGATATCTTTAACATGATTGAGATGTTTTCTTAATGTTTTTGGTATGTCTTGTCTTCTTGACAGTATCTATTTTTCCTGACTCCGGCCATTTCAATGTTGATAACATCAGAGTTTGTAAAATTCTGGTAAGCTTGGAAAATGCGTTAACATCATCTAAATTTCTCTAAACCTAAATCTTACCTCATATTTTAGACATTGTTTTTATGTATTTTAGTAGAACATAGTTGGGGTGGTTTTGTACATTGGCATCCTGATTTCAATGTAGTTGATATGTGTGTTGCATTTGTACATGTACTGTGTATTTTACTTCATATATATATATTGCCCACCTTCCCCATTAAATTGCAAGTACTGTATTGACAGCTGTTCTGTATATTGGTGCCAAGTACATACTGTATTTTGAGGGTAGATGAATAAATGGCCCAGAGCAGTTGTCATCTACATTTGTTCTTCCCAGTACAGTACTTCTGTTACGTTAAAAGTGGCTCATTCCCACCGTCATTCCTGCCTTAATCAGAATTGTTTTATGCCCACCACTTTACCGTGTCCCCAGGTCTCTGCCTTGCCTTGATGTTTTACTTTTAGAAGAGGATGTTTTCATTGTGTACAGAATGAACAGCCTTGCCCTAACAATGGTTTTGTGTTTAACTCGTAGGGCTCTGGTATCTTTTCCTCTTCAGTATTGCACGGCATGGTTTTTAAGAAGGAAACCGAAGGCGACATAACATCTGTCAAAGATGCAAAAATTGCAGTGTACTCCTGTCCTTTTGATGGCATGATAACAGAAACTAAGGTATGTGGATCTCAGATCTTAAGAGTAAATATTTCGGTTGATCTTTCAGTTTAGTTTTGGGCTAGAGTTTGCTGTGAAAGCAGTATTTCATAATGGTTGAAAACTGCAGGATTGTATGTATTTTTAAACCAGATTTATATTTGAATATCTAATTCAACTAGTAAATAATAAACTTGAGATATTAGATGGTAGCAGTATTGTTTATATTGTACAGTACAACCCCTTAACATTTCAGCAAGTAAAAAAATACAAATACTTTTTGTGCTTTTCACAAAAATACATTTTTAAAATATTGGCATTAGCATTTTGAAACCAAAAATAATGCTAATGTCATTTTAAAATGTCATTTTTAAAAAACCTTATGTTTATAGTCAGCAGTGGCTGGCTTCATCGACTGTATTCTCTCCCATCTTCCCTCTGCCTCTCTTTTCTTTTTGAGATAGAATCTTAAACTTAAAATCCTCTAGCCTCAGGCTCCCAAGTAGCTGGAACTGTAGGTCTACACCACCATACCCTAGCATTCTTGAAATACCAGTTTTCGGTTTTAAAAGTTTCTGCAGGATTGGGAGAAAGGGGGTGGTCATTGAGTCTGCATTTTAGGAAAAGTTTGAGAACCACATTTCTATTTTGGTGACACTAGTTGATCATCATAAAAGACAAATAACCAGGACACCTGTCCTACATATCTGAATAATAGTATTTTCCCATCTTTTCCACAAAGTCTCTGTCATAGAGCAAACTTACCTCTTTTGGGGTAAGGGAATCTAGGATCAAATTGAGTGTCTTAATTTCATGGAGATTTTGTATACTCATACATACTTCATGTTTTCTCCAAAATTCATAGTTGCTTTTCCAGTAAAATGTTATCCTGTGATTTTAAACAACAAAGTAGTGAAGTGTTTTTAAAGATTGTGCTTGCCTATTTTGCCAGGGAACAGTATTGATAAAGACAGCTGAAGAATTGATGAATTTTAGTAAGGGAGAAGAAAATCTCATGGATGCACAAGTCAAAGCTATTGCTGATACTGGTGCAAATGTCGTAGTGACAGGTGGCAAAGTGGCAGACATGGCTCTTCATTATGCGAACAAATACAATATCATGTTGGTGAGGTAAGAGGTGCTTTCTAATAACTGATATTGTAAATGGTTTTTAGGTAGTAAACCACTAAAATTCAACAAACTGAAGACATTTAATAAACTGAAAGTACAAGGTAGTTAAACAAATAATAAAAAGACTTAGGTCTAGGGTGACAGAAAAATCTTTTTTGCGGGGGAAGCTAGGGATCGAATTCAGGGTCTTGTGCTTGCTAGGCAAGCACCCTGTCACTGAGCTAAATCCTTAACCCCTTATTTTTAAGCTTAGTACTGAAGGAACTCATTAGTACATACTGTTTGAAGAAGGAGAGGGAATATCTTTCCAGGCAGAATGTACAGCTTACAAGAGATGATAGTACATGCCTGTCATCCAGAGTGTTGAGTCAGCAAGATGCCTTTTAATCCAGGAAGACATGAATGGGACACACTAGACCCTGACTTGCCTGTCCATTCCCATCTACCGCCATTCTTAGTGCCCAGTCAAATCTGCAGAGTAAATCACTGTACTCTTCCTCAAAGGTTATATGATAGCACAGGCTGGGGATTTAGCTCAGTGGTTAGAGTGCTTGTTTCACAAACACAGGGCCCTGAGTTCGATCCCCGGCACCAAAAAAAACCCAAAACGAAACAAGATTGTATGATAGCACAAAATAAAGCAGTTTTCAGTGTATACACTAGTTCCTTAGTGTTCTGGAACTATAAACCCCTGATATCCTAAAGGAACTTTAACTCTCCCAGTTCCAGAAAAATAATGTGCAACAGATTTAAGATGGCATTGCTGGCTGGGCTCATTCCCAGGTCAAGAATTGGCTTCTTGGTCTAAGAACCAGTGCAATTCAGATGTGTTCTGAGCTTGAATCCAAATCAAGAATGTTACTTGGGGGCTAGTGTAGTTTCTTATTTAATCCCTGTGCTGTATATGCATGTGTATGTGGTAGAATAAAAACTTCTATTAAAGTCTTTGTTTTTTCTGAAAGGCTTAACTCAAAATGGGATCTCAGAAGATTATGTAAAACAGTTGGTGCTACAGCTCTTCCTAGATTGGTAAGTATTCTGGAAAACACTAAAAGATAGTTCAACCTATTTGAATTTTTATGACCACAGTTACTGTCTTACAGACTCCTCCTGTCCTTGAAGAAATAGGACATTGTGACAGTGTTTACCTCTCAGAAGTTGGAGACACACAGGTGGTGGTTTTTAAGCATGGTATGTAGTAGTGGTAAAAATGTGTTGATAGGAGTGTGAGGTGTTTATTTTCTTTTACTTAATTACTAAGTATATTTATATTTGACAGAAAAAGAAGATGGTGCCATTTCTACTGTAGTACTTCGAGGCTCTACTGACAATCTGATGGATGATATAGAAAGGGCAGTAGATGATGGTGTTAACACTTTCAAAGTTCTCACAAGGGTCAGTATTTGCAGTGATCTTCAGTAAATTTGTTTTTAAAACACAATTGGCAGACTTCTGAATATTATGAGAATGTCAAAATGTGTTTAAAGCAAAGCACATTTTTCATGTGAGATTTTTTTGTGTTGATTCCTGATAAAGATGATAGTCTCCAAAAATTATTGTCTATACTAATGTCTTACCTTCAGCACTGTTCCTGGTGCTGTATGTGGAAATCCAAGTGAGAGATGGTGCTGGTCCCATTCTGTTTTTGGTCCATCATTTTTGTATGTCAGACACTGTATAATAAATTTTGTTTCATTCATTTTTTCCTACTTTGACATTAGATTTTGACTTAACATTGCCTGATTTTAAAATTCTAGTCTGGTGGAGTAGTGGAATCTAATTAGAAAACTGCCTTTTGATGACTTACTTTCCCTCCTTTTGGTACCACTTACAGGATAAACGTCTTGTACCTGGAGGTGGAGCAACAGAAATCGAATTGGCCAAACAGATCACGTCATATGGAGAGGTATAGATGTTTCTGTTATAAACTGATTTTTTTCCTGCTGTTGAATAAAGTGTAATAATAAGCACATTTTGTTTTAGACCTGTCCTGGACTTGAACAGTATGCTATTAAGAAGTTTGCTGAGGCTTTTGAAGCTATCCCACGAGCACTGGCAGAGAACTCTGGAGTTAAGGCCAATGAAGTAATCTCTAAGCTTTATGCAGTACATCAAGAAGGAAATAAAAATGTTGGATTAGATATCGAGGTATTTGAAAAAACACCGTGAACATAAATTGCTTTATTTTGTGAATGTACATCCTAAAAATAGAAGCAATATGTGTAAAAGGAAAATCAGTGAGGAAAAGTGATCTGATTTGTGAACAAATGGGTTTTGGGTTTTTTGGGGGGGGGTGCTGGCTATCAAATGGTTTTCTTTTTTTTTTTTTTTGTGCCGGGGATCGAACTCAGGGCCTTGTGCTTGCAAGGTAAGCACTCTAACCGCTGAGCTAAATCCCAGCCCCCAAATGGTTTTCTATTAACAAGATTTTTTTTTTTTTGGGGGGGGTGCTAGGAATCGAACTCAGGGCCTTGTGCTTGCTAGGAAAGCGCTCTATCTACTAAGCTAAGTCCCCAGCCCCCAAATGGTTTTCTTAAAACTAGTTTTTAAGAGGAATTTTTTTGTTTGGCTAGCCTTTTATTTTGTGGTATGTATAAGGTAACAGTACTTAGTTCTTACTTCTCTAATACTATTTAAGAAGCCATTTAGGTTTTTGTTGTCAGGTACAAATATTTCACATAAATTTATGATGAAAGGTGGAAATGATTTTGTATTGCCAGGCTGAAGTTCCTGCTGTAAAGGACATGTTGGAAGCTGGTGTTCTAGATACTTACCTGGGAAAATATTGGGCTATCAAATTGGCTACTAATGCTGCAGTCACTGTACTTAGAGTGGATCAGGTAAGCAAACAGCAGTATTTTATTCTTGGAAAATGCTAATTTTAATATGGCTCAGTAGTGTATTTTCACAGAACTAGAATAGCATCGTTATGACTGTATTTAAGCAAGTATTTCTTTACCCATTTTAGAAATGTTAAAAGTATCCCCCTAAATGTCATAGATTCCATTTTCAGAGTTTTTAACCTTAGAACCCCTTCGTACGGTCATCAAGATAATTAAGTTTAATATGTGATACTAAGAGGGGATATGAAAAAGTAAAAATAAGAATGTAATATGGAAGGATCACAAAGCCCTGAAGTATATGTGGATTACCAGCTTTAAGGAAAATGATCTCTCTAGTTGTTTGTGGAGGTGAGAGAACTTGGGTGTTTGAGTTTTTTGTGGTGTGACTAACTCTACCTTGAGGTACTAAAGAATCTTAAAGGTTCTGAAGATCACATTTCTTGACTTTTTTTGAGTTATCGTGCTAAAACCTATTCTCAATGTAATGGTAAACCAGAATTGGTAAATACTTCTCAAAAATTACCTAATAGAAAATTTTAATTGCTAGCGGGATAAAATATGTTAAGTCAAAGTCATGCCAAGTTAAACCTGGGGAGAAGCCCAAGGTAAAAATTAGTGAAAAGACAACTAGACTTATTTCTGAATAAACTAAGGACCAATTGATGGTAACTATATGGCAAAAAATACTTTTTCCTGAATAATGAACTTTTTCATAGCTAGAAATAACCAAAACTGGAATTGGAGATCCAGGTTCAAATCATAAATAAGCTGAAGGCCCCAGGCATATTGTTCCATCGTGGAAGGGCGCAGGTCGCTGGGTTTGGTCCTCAGTGTTGCAAAAAATAAATCAGAAACCTAGGTGGTGGGTACCAGGTTTATTTATAGTGGTTTCTGTATGTACTTAATTAGTTTTCAGAGAGTACATTGAGTTTTTCAATAAAGTAATGGAACCCTAAGGAAGTTGGTATCATCTACAAATGAAAAGGGGCACAAGAAGCCAGCTATACTGAAGCATAAGGAGAATAGAAATGTTGATGGTGTGGTTCCTGAGCTAAGGAACTTTGAGTGTCAGTTATCCAAGCCAGTCACTAATTATAAGCCATGATCACAAAGGAACTCCTGAATATTAAAACATGTAAGCTGGCAGGGGAGCTTGCTGCTATGTGCTTTATGCACTGCATAAAGATGTATCTGAAGAACCTATCTGATAACCAGCTTGAATTAATAAGAGTCTCATAAAAAGCTAGCTGTGGGGGTTGAGGATTTAGCTTAAATAGTAGAGCACTTGCCTACCAAGCTGAGTTGGATTCCCAGTACTCCCCCCACAAAAAAAACCTAGCCATACCTGATTTTATGCAGTATATCTTCTGAAAAAAGACTTGCAAATCAAGTTTAAACCATTGTTTAGTGTAGTAGAAATACAGTTCCTAGTCAGAAACATCTTCAACACCTAAGAGCTTGTTAAAAATCCGACTGAACGAGAAACTGAAGGAAGTCCAGCAGTCATTTTTAATAAACTCCTCCACATAACTGTGATGCCCACAGAAGTTTAGGAACTAAGGTTCTAAAGAATTTAGAATACTGGGCAGGGGATGCTGTGCTGGGAATTCAACTGAGAGCCACCACTCACATCCCAGCAAGAACTCTGCCACTGAACCATGTCCCCTGCCTGCTGAGGGTTACATTTCTTATCCAGACTTCTGAAAAGGGTTGGTAGTAAAGATGTTTTATGGTTTATGTTACTTAAAAGCCAATCCCATTAATATATACATAATAAGATCTCTTAATTACATAAATTTGGGAAGCAATAGATTTATTTTTATTAATTTTAGCTTCATCCAAGTGCATTTGAGCCAAAAGCTATTGTCAAGTTGTTTTAAAACAAATCTTAAAATATTACTTTTTAAATGTTGGGTTGGCATATTGTGGATGAGAGAAAGGCTGTGGTATATTTTTTTATATTACCAGGGAGCTGGATACTTGAGGGATTTTTGTGTATCAGCAAACTCTTTCTGCTACTTGAGTGGTTCTCAAAGACACTACAAAATTTGTGTATATCTCAACTACTTTAGATTATAATGACAAAACTGGCAGGTGGACCTAATGTGCCTAAACCACAAGGAAATTAGGATAAAGATGGTTGGCAAGATGAAGCCCATGTATAAATAGCAAATCAGGTGCCATACTGACTGATTTATACCAGTGATGCACGCAGATATTTTCCTATTCTGCTCGAGTTACCAAAGTGCATGTCTTGAAATGCCATTCACTAATGTTGGGTGAATTTTGTTGCTGTTCATCCACAAAAGTAGGAAGCTTTCTCACGCTGCTATCAGAATTTAATCTCCAAGGAGGAAACCAGCATACTTTGTGCTACAGTGTTTTATGAACAATATATAATTGCTTATTTTGAGATGATTGCTTAATCTTAAATAAGGCTAGTAGAAAAATAGTTTTTCTGCATTCTTAAGGTTGAGTTTATAAGCATACTTTTGGGTTTTGTGTTGTGCAGATCATCATGGCAAAACCAGCCGGTGGGCCCAAGCCTCCAAGTGGAAAGAAAGATTGGGATGATGACCAAAATGAGTGACTGGCTTAATTTTTACTGTAGATGAACGTAGCATTTGTAGTAGTATTCTAGGAATTCCTAATGTTTTCTTACTCTCTCCTTAAATTAAGAGTATGTGTTTGTTTGGTCAGCTAAATGATATAATAAACACACTGTTACTGTTAAAAGCTCATTGTCTGATGATCAGTTACTGGATTTAAGGGACCTGCTTATTTTAATCTTGTTAATCACATTCACTATGGGATTTAATTTAATTAGTATCCTGTTTCCTTCCCTTGTATATATTGCCTGCCTCCTGTTTTGGTACATGTCATTGGAACACAGCCATCTTCATACTGTTACATACTGTCACATGCTTTGTATAGGGAATGGCAGAGTTGAGTTGTTGTGAAGACTCACATGGGCCCAGACAGCCTAAAATGTTTATCTGGCCCTTCACAGGAAGAGTCTGCCAAACCCCAGACTAGATCTCCAGTGCTTTTCTCACAGTTCTGGAAATCGTGAGACAATGATTTGTTTCACTTGGAGTATATCATCTGTCAAATGGAAGACAAGATTCAAGTAGCAGAGTCAAAAGAGATGCTTATGATACAACTGAAATGTATTTCCTGACATGTCCAGCTGTTTTCATAAAACAGATCTGCCTTAAGACCTTAGCGTGAGGAGTGCTGAAAAGCAAAGACCATGGGACAGGAGGGTACACACTACTCAGTGATAAAGCACTTGGCTACCGTGTGCAGTGCCTAGATTCAACCCCCAACACTGAGAAAACATGTATGTTAAATTACACTTGATTTTTCTAAAATGTTACTGTATGTACTGGTTATATAAGGCAGGCTCCTAAATAATACTGTTTAAAACAATAGTTTTTGGTATTCTTTTAATTTTGGAAGCAGTATGTCTGGCTGGTTTTACATAGGAGGAAATTCATTGGGTAGTAGGAATGATAACATCTCTCATTACAATCATGGCAAGGTGGATTTATTAGAATAGAGCACTTTACAGTAAGTTTGGACAGGTTTGGTGTGTAAGCCTCTTTGGATTGCATGTAACTCAAACTGACTGGGTGGTGAAAGACAAATTTATTAGGACAGTTTACAGGGTCTCTCTAGCATGCTGGTGGAAAGGCAGACTTGGTACTGAATCAGATAGTACTAGGTTTGAGACTGGCTCAGCTTATATCATGTCTGCCCTGGGTCAGTTGAAACCTAGTATATATAGAGCAAGTGTAGCTTAAGCCCAATGAATGGCATGAGAAGGATCACAGACACATTTCTCCCAGTTACATACTGGTACCAACATTCCTGCTTACAAAATTATGTCAAATATCTGTGCTTATAAAATTAAACAGTGTAATGCAGTTCCATTAGCCAGTCTCACACCATTACCTAGTAAGGTAAGTACACATAACTTTAAAACCTTGTAAGTAATAAAACAAGTTTTTGGGGTAAGTCAGTTTATTGGTATGTCATGACCCACCACCCACATATTAAGCACAAAGGACTTAATCCAAATTTCCTTTCCAGAAACAAAGGAGGAATAAAAACGACTATGACAATAAAAAACCATTGTGAATTAGTAAGGATTTTTCTCTTCAGTATTTAAATAAACATGATTTCTCTGTCATGTACTTAAGTGAACTTGATTTATAGTCTTAAATTTTTTATTGTTATTACAGCCATTATAAAAGCTATAAACGCTTCCAGAGGAAACACTTGTTATTACAGCATTCGCTCATAAAATAGGAGGTAAGCTTGTGAGTTCAGTACTTTAGTTGTAGGCACAGCTTGCACATGTGTATCGCTGATGTGAAACCACTGCCCTTTGGTTGATTCCATTTCAAAATCTGTCAAGAGGAAATGTGAAGTTAAATATACATGGGAAGGCTCAAGGCTCAAGTTCATTTTACTTTGGTTTTGCCATAACCTGCTAAATGTCTTAATTTTCCAAACAACTTACTTTGTGGAATATCACCATGAAGGACAAGATTAGAGAGATGATTATTTGCAGTTCTTGCCTTGGCATAGGCAGTATAATGCCCTGACCTCATAGTACCACTGTGTTCCACAACTCCATATAAGGAATATAGTACTCTCGTGTTTTCTTCAGCAACATTCTTTGAAAAGAGAAAATCAGAAAGTTAGTGTTAGTCTAATTTACACAGGTTATTGGTAAGACAAGTGTACACCATTTATAGAATTTTTAACACTGAAAGTGTAGAAATTATTCATGAATCTGAACTTATTTTCTCTCTGCCTCTTCTCCAACTTCTACATTGTTTTCTGGCCTATAAACCAACTTAACTGTCCAGACTGAAAGATAATCTTCACTGATTTACCACATTTCCTTTTCAACAAATCTCATATATACACATACTTCACAACCCAATGACGTTCCCAACAGTCGTTGAAAATTGTTACCATGACCTCTATACTGTCTAATCCACAAACCAATTTCTAGTCCTTTTCTCAACTCTGAAAGGCCACTTAGTCCTTTCCTTGAAACTCGAATACCAAGGCAATGGTTTTTTCAGGCAAATTAGGAATTTCTAATCTCATATTCAAAAGTAACAAAAAGTGTTTCTGTTTACCAGCTGAAGTAAGCCAACCCTTTGGTGGTAATGAGTATTCATAACTCACTACCCACCAACTCTGGAGTTACACCTTTCTTGGAGAACTTTAAATGAGACGGAGGAAGAGACAACTTGTTTCAGATTTTACACACTAAGACTAATTAATAGATTTACATTGAAGTACTTGAAATCCAGAGCATAATAGCATAGTTTCTCCCGTGTTCCAGATTCTTCGAGCTCTTCAGTGATGTCCCCTTCTGCAGTGGTACCTCAGTTCACAAACTTAATTGTTTCCACAATTCTGGTTGCAAACTGAATTGGATGAGAACCAAATCATATTTAAAGAATTAAGTTCCCACAATTCTGGTTGCAAACTGAATTGGATGAGAACCAAATCATATTTAAAGAATTAAGTTCATGAACTGAGATCTCGATGCACCTTTGTCTCTTCACTCAGATATTCCTGAATTCTCTCCAGGCTCTGCACAAGGGTTCCCACCACACATTTAAACACCACCTACATATTAATTTCCCAGTCTTCATCACCAACACTAATCTCTGCCCTAAATCACGCTGGATTAATGCACACCGCATCTGTTCTGCATACACCAATGTTAATACTCAACCATACTAAACAGATCATCTATCCATAACCTACTGCCTACCTTTTCCAGGCCTTCAGTTAACAAGATAATACCTGCCATAACATTGGGGGTTCAAAGTAATGATCTGAATCTAATCTTCAAAATGATTCATCACAGATGTTGAAATTATAAAAGTGCAAGCATCAAAGGCTGACTCTACTCAATTCTTACCGGTCTCATACTTAGGTGCTATTGGAGTATTTGGTAAACTGATTCCTCCACTAAAGGATTTTCCTTAAGGAAAAAAAAAAAAAAAAAAAAGATCATTTTCACCTACCTTGCACTTAAGAGTACAAAAAGGAGCCAAATCTAAGATTTCTGGAAACTTTATGTGTTTGTTAACTTTGCGTAGGCTAAATCCAGCCTAAAAAAGAGAAAGAGATTAAGTTATTTTCCTGGAAGCGCTGTACGCATTAAGTAAATTATAGTTCATCACAGATGCCCAAAGAACACTAGCATCCGGCCCTGTTTCAGTCTCCTCAAGGGAAACTTCTTACTGATGACTACCTGATTCCAAGTTGGTTTGTTTTGGCCAGGTGCATATACACATGCACACATGCACATACGCATGCCAACACATGTAGTCACCCAGAAAAGCCAGATAACACCAGAGGTTCTGAGTACTGAATCCCAGCAAGAGCAGAACATTTCCCTGTGAAAATAAACTCTCAGCCTCTAACCAAGCTTAGTGAACTGTTAATACCCACTCAATTAGTCAAGCCCATACCAACCAACAGAAAATGTTCTGAAGGTACTTTCGGAATTTGGAACAGAATTTCAAAGTTGTAATGCTAAAGCAAGTCTTCCAAAAAAGATGGAAGATCCAAGGCACCAATGTCTTTTATCAAGAAATCAGTAAAATTAAGACACCCAGAAACAGAAAAACTATAACATTCCTGGTTGTGAGATAAGTACTACACTGATCTTTTTTTTTTTTAAGCTGAAATTAAGGTTAGAGCAAGATAACAAAAAGTAACATGAGTTCTAGTAAATGTAAGAAAGGACTGCCACAATTTCTCCTCTTAGGAAAGCACCTTTGTCTTGCCATTCTAATTTCTTTGAAATTAGAATTCAGAAAAAACAGAAAATCAAAGAAACATTAAGCTGAGATAATAAATAAAATAGGCATTATATACTTAAAGCAAATGTTGGGTAATAAACAAGGGGTACCTGCTGAAATCTCTTTAAATGAAGAGTGAGAACAGGAGGAGCAAGAGAAATTAGCATTTGCTTTTTAGCATTAGTGTAAACATGCTTCCTTTCACCTGCAGAGAAGAAATTTTAGCATGTGAAAATCATTTCTGACTTCTAAAACATTCAGTTTTGCTATAAAATATATTTCAAATATCTAAAGCAAGGCTCATCAAACTTATGTAAAGAATAAGATAAGTATTTTACGCTTTGTGGCCCAAAAGGCAAAATCAAGTATATTTTCTACGCATTTATGTATGAAAAATTTTCCACAAATTTTCACGGGTGAAATAAAAATAGAGTCCAAACCTACCCTATTAAAAAGAATGGAATTATTCCTCAGAGACATATTTTGGATAAGGTTGCAAAGTGAGTGTCCCCTACCCTAGCATCAAATCATATATACATATTTCAGAAAACCATTTTTGAGGGCTGGAGGTAGAGCTCAGTGGTAGAGTGCTTACCCAGAATGTACAAGGCCCTGGATTCAATCCCTGGCACCACTAAAAAAATATTTTTCGTAGTGGAAGATCAGCAAGACGGCTAACTAGGGATGCTCAATACATTTCTCTCCACAGAAGTGGCCAAAAACAAAGAAAAACATATTTTAGCTCAGAGACTATACCAAAAACACGTAGAAGGTCAAATCTGGCGTATAGACCTTTGTTTGCCAATGCCTACTGTAAATCAAACAAAAATGCTATAAAATCAAAACAATTTACTTACTGCAACTATACATACATTTTGTAAAACCTAGAATTTAAGAGACTTCAACAAATCTACTAAATAGCCTTCATAATCCATGGCCCCTCCCTACCCCACTTACCCAAACTGAAAAGAGGCAAGAGGGGCTGAGGGAATCGTCATTATCTCTGTCCCATATTTGAGGGTCGAAAGCAAGCACTGTCTCCAGCAGCTTGCACGGGGCATATCATCTACACTGAAAAATTCAGGCGTGATTGCCTGGGTGTAAGATGATGGTCCTCTAAAATGCTGGCAGGGAACTGAAGATGCAAAGAAGTAACCACTGTCTGGCAGGATGCTGTCAGCATTCCAATGGGATGATTTACCTTAGAGGTGTGGGAGAGCAAACTGCTCCACTTTAACTGCTGCTGAGATGTCACTAGCTACCTCAATAAAGTCCTTCCATCTGCCTATTAAAATATGTATGCATGTGAGAGCGCTTATCCATGCCATCCAGTCCTGATACAATTAGAATGGAATACTCTGCATCTGTAATGCCACATGTGCCCCTTATTAATCTCACAATGACAAAATCTAAATACCTTTTAGGGCTGAGGATTTAGCTCAAGTGGTAGAGCGTTTGCCTAGCAAGCACAAGGCCCTGAGTTCGATCCCCAGCACCACAATAAATAAATAAATACCTTTTATATTTGCCTTTGGTCCATTATGTTGTCTCCGTGTGCATACTTCACAAAGCAGTTTATTTGCATCTTGAAGTTTCTCATTACGGGTGAACTGATACAAACAATGTTGGATTGAGCATTCATCGGTACTGAAAGCTTCCCTGTTTGCGAGAGTGTAAAAAGCAGTTTCTGGATCTTCATTTACAACCTCATACACCTTTGCTGCAGGAATATGACCATCATTCAAAATCTCTATGTGTATTTCATCAGGTTCAAGAGCACCATTTAAATTAAGGTGTTGGAAATCACTGGAAATGTCCACTTCACCACTGCTCACTTCCTTCAGATAGGCACCATCTGAAGTCCTGGTACATTCAGTAGAAGATGCCAAATCCTCCACATCATTATCCATGTTGACATTTATTATATCTACTTCCTCTATGGATTTCTGGTTGTCAGTTATGCTTTCTATTGCTTTCTCTTGGCCATTCAAATCTTTCTGATTAACACAGAATTCTTCGTGTGCATCTTCGTCTTGTGAAATATGATTGGATTCAGTATCTACTTCTTCCTGAACTGACATTTCAGCCTCACATTCATTATCTTCAGGATGGTCAACAGTATAGATATCGTTTAAATTAAGAACTTTTCCTTGGATTTTTTGTTGCCTTCTTTGGTTCTGTATAAAACATTTTAAAAAGAAGAAAGAGAAAGAAAAAGACAGAGACAGGCAAAAAAGACAAACAGTTAAGAAAAAAATAACACACATGCACCACATCAAGTTTTGCTGCTTAGCAATCAAAGTAATTTAACAGAAGAATTCAATCTCAGAATCTCATCCTAAAAGTCCCATTTTTTTTTTTTTTTTTTTTTTTTTTGGTGCGAGGGATCGAACTCAGGGCCTTGCGCTTGCCAGGCAAGCACTCTAACCACTGAGCTAAATCCCCAGCCCAAAAGTTCCATTATTAACAGCTTTCAAATAAATTATGAAGAAAAATCCTTTAGATGAAATCAGGAATAAACATTCCCAATCATCAAAAAAATTATTCCACTGAAAAAATAAAAATGTACAAGGCATGATCACCATTCTAAGAGAAATGATCTAGACAGTATTAGGACTGTTAAGCCCGCCTCATTGTCCCTGCAGCCAAGTATTAGACCATGAGGAGGTTCTGACTGCACACAAAACAGATAAAATATATCCATGTGAGTTACAATTACTGGGCCTCGGTTTTGCTGAGAAGAAAAAGAAGAAACTAAAAACCCAAGGATGCACATAACAGGATTGCTGTGGACAGGATCAATGAAAGCTTTCTGGGAAAATGTATGTCCCAAAGTTAACAAAGTAGCAAGGAAGTCACATGGATGAAGGTTGTTTCCCCCTAAAATCACCTTTTTTTTGCCATTTTAGCCTATTTCCTATTGGAGAAAAACAAAGGCATTTCATCAAAATTCCTGTTACTAGAATACCTAAAGACCCAAAGGGATTAGCATTTTTGGTTGTGACTTAACCTGTAATTTGAGAAGGATAAAGAGCAAGCAGCACTCAGGACACAAACCTTTTCTCTTGTACATCTCTAAAAACAGAGGAACGCAGAAAAGAAAAACGGGGAAAGGATATGAGAATAATTCAAAGAAAATACAAATGGCTCTGACCAATCAAAACATGCTTAACCTTATTTATGTTAAAATAAAATAAAACTGCACTGAGATAATATTGTCCATTAGATTAGCAGAAACCTGAAAGCTCAATAGCAAACAGCTGTCAACAATCACAAGAAACCAGAAGGCTCATATATTGCTCAGGTGAATATAAATTGCACAACTTTCGTGGAGTAAGCCTAGATAATGGCTATCAAAACTAGAAAGGCAGTCAGTCCCCTTCTCAAATTTGCCCTACAGATGGCATGAGTGCAGGGCGATTTGCGGCACAATACTGGGCATTACAGCAAAAAACTAGAAGCAACTTCATTCAATTGAGAAATGGTTAAAGCATTATGGCACATCCATGAAGAACACTATAGTGGTGGTGGTAGTAGTGGTGATGATGGAAGAGGAGGAAGACAAGAAGAGAAAAGGAGGAGGGGAAAGACAAGGAGGGAGGAGAGAAGGGGAAGAGGAAGCAGCAAGAGCAGAAGAGAAGGTGGAAGAGAAAGAAACTGTTCTGAAATGGAAAAGTAAGAACTGAAGTGTGAGTAAACAAACAAACAACAGATCCAGAACCGTGTGTACAGGTAACAAGGGGGGCAGGGCAACATGTGTGTATCTGCTGTATCTTTCAAAAGGAATCCCAGAAGGATACACAGTAACCTAATGAAAGGAGTATGTTACAAAAGGATAATAGTGACTTCTGTATCTTTACATATTTTGAAGTTTGCAGGTGTCAAGTATTAAAAACTCAAAAATTTAAGTTAAAAATAAAATAAGCTTATCAAAAATAGTTATCACGAGTAATACAAGATTTATAAAAAAAGAAATACAACCTTTTCTTCACATGTATGTGAGTCGATTTCCCTATGGAGAATACTAAATGAGCTGATTCTGTAATTGCCAAATAAAATCTGATAACAAACACAATAGTTCAAAAAACGAAATTAGAAAAGCAAGATTTTCCTCACAAGTACCCACCTTGGCTTGCTTCCTGGCTTGCTTCTTTGCTTTTTTCTGTAAGTGCTTACTTGTCCCTGAAGGAGTATCTTTTCTCTCTTTTATGTAACTGTCATTATCTTTTTCTTCCTCGCTGTCTTTACTGTCATCCTCCATGGTCTTTTTCAGATTTTTATTATTTATACTTTTCTTACCACTCTTAAAATGTGGACAAAATATGGATTAAAATCAAAATTTTACAACTACCACTTGGTGAAAAGAAAATTCATGTTACCTACAGTTTCTTCTATTTCTATTTTGTATCAGGTTTATTTTCTACAACATGTGCACATGTACCTGGGACAAAATTCATCTATCTCACATACTAGACAGCAAGCTTCACACACTGAGAAAATGAGCCAACAAATAAAACAGCAAAAAGCCAACTTTAAATGCAAGTGTAATAACAGAAAGGAACAGACTGAACTGTATTAGATATGTGCTGTATCACGCTGTAAATATGCCCCTTTCTAAAGGCACTTTATGTTTATAAGGGACTTATGTATCATGCTACAGCTGTTCTTTTCTTTCCTTGCATGTGAATGACAGTTTTAGAGAAAGACAAAATTAGGTTTGGTAAGACATTAGTCACTAACAGGGTGAAGGCTCATAATTCATATGAAGTTGAATAATACTTTATCCAATACCAGAAACATGTTCTTTTCTTCCTACAACTGCTTAAAAGAAAACAAACTAATTTGGCTTAAAACCGACATAATACATTTGTGCCCTTAATGCAAGGAACTCTTGTTAGTCTTAAATAATGAAAATAAACAGTAATATGAGGAAAATATATCACTACATGTAAACAACTACTTGTAAAGGATTTTACACACATCACCCCCTTTTTTTTTTTTTTTTTTTTTGGTGCTGGGGCTCAAACTCAGGGCCTTTGCTTGCTAGGCAAGTGCTCTACCACACCATCCTTTTTTTTTTTTTCTACATTAACCTCTTTTCTAAAAGACTCTCGCCCATCCTTTATTCAAATCCTAAAAATTATTCATCTCAAGTAGATGAATCGATTTTTCTCCACAGTCTCATAATGTATAAATATGAAAAAGATAACAAGGCTTCTCACATAAAATCTAACAGAGACCAAAAAAATAAATCTACTTTAAAAAGATAAACCCAATAATCTTACCTGATCATCTAAAACTGGGAGAGACAAATCAAGGAAAGATTCATGAACCAAGGAGACCTTAACCAACCAAAAAAGAAAATGTAAAAGGAAGGAAGAAATTCACATTAAACATTACACCCGAGGGGAGGTGGGATGGGAGATGGGTTTTAGCGAACAAAGGGGTATGAAAAGTGGAAATAAAAATTTACACAACAGTGAGGACTGTGGGTAGGGGAAGGAAATGCTGAAGTGACTTCTTCAAGATTTTAGGAGTACCAATACTTCCAGCAAAGAACCACACACATTCGATCAGTTCAACAAAGAATACTGAACGCCTATTAATTACTAAGTCCAGGCCACACTGTAGCCACTTACAGTTCTGCATTCATCACACATGATGGTACTCGTTAGTTCACCACCAAAGATGCGATCCACAAAACTTGGTATTGATTTTTTCTTTTCATAATCTGTAAAGAAAAAATTTATGATTACTTCAATAAAACTCAGTTTAAAAAAAGTTAAAACTACTTACTTACCTAACTCTAAAATTTTAAATTTCCTGTCCCATAAACTTTTCTCTATTCATAAATAGCATTTTATTCGTATGCTATAGAAGTCATTAGCATACACTCTACCTCTGAGCATAATACAATTTAACAATCACTTTTAAATAAAAATGCTTTTATCCAAGATTAGTCAGTGTAAAACTCTGCAACCCAGCAAGTCTTTCTATATATCAAAAACTCCATCAGCAAAATGATCAAATCAGAATAGGATGAACGACACTGTACTCCCTTGATTCACGCTGATAGTCTACCATTCAGGAAGAACGGATAAAAGGTCCTGTAATGGCAAACTTGGGAGACAAAATGAATGTGATCTGCTTTGTAAACTCTTTAAACTTCTTTCATACTAAAAAAAACAAACAAAACTCAGGCTGGGCGTGGTGGCACACACCTGTAACTCAGCCTGAACTACACAGCGAGACCCTGTCTCAAAAAACTGAAAAAACAAACAAAAAAAAAACAACAAAAATAAGCACACATTACAGGCAAAATCTTCCTTTTGGTTTTTCTATGTTCCCAGAAATACCCTTAAATTTAATATAAGGTGACATAAATTTATTTCCTAATCACCTAATTTTCCATATATGAAATATATAAGCATTATTCAAATACTAGGTATTCATTTATACAAAAACATTTAGGCCAAATGGTTCCGGCAGCCACGAGCCTGTCTTACTAGCCAGGCTCTAATCAGGAGGCAGAGCTGCTACGAACTGACTGAACCTGAGCTTTATGATAATAGCAACTCTTAGTTATGGCCATTTAAATTTAATTAAAATTAAATACAAATTTAGCACTTCAGTTTCATTAGTCATATTTTAAGTGCTCAACAACCACATAACTAACAGCTCTAATACAGGACAGTACATGGATGAGTTCCATCGTCACAGTACGTTGTCCTGGGTGGTCCAAACCTTTACACGTCACACAGCACTGAAAACAAAATTGGCCCCATAAGTAATAACCAGCTACTGACAACTCACGCTAGTAAATGTGATTCATGGATTACTGCTAATGATAATTCTAGCTCCTCAAAAGAGACAACTGTGGTGTCATCTTAGTTCTCTCTATAAATTTTACTGTAATAATGCATAAAAAGAATATACACTTTAAATTTTTCTAAGATATTTACCTTTAAAGTACTAAATTTTTTTTAAAAATCAATGGTGATATAAAGAAATTATATATTAATTGTAGATTTGAAATACATGTGCCAGCAATCTTGTCCTAAGGTTACAGAGGAATTCAACTATAGTGTTTTAGTTCAAAAAGTGAGACATTACCTTTAACTTTATTTTTTAGTTCTTCATCCAATTTTTCAGTAGAATTACCAAATGCTTTAAGAATTCCTTTACTCACTCTCTAAAAGTAATAAAATGGATATATATACACTATTAAATTTAAAATTTTATAGTTATTTTCCTTAGAAAATATGTCATCAAGTAAGAAAGGATCAAGATGTAGCTCCCCAGATTTACTGAAATATGTTTCCAAGATTGCACTTCCAAAATTAATTCAAGGAGCTAAAAAGAATTATGCCTATACAGCAATTCCTAAGGCTTGAATAAACATACTTTCTTGTTATTTCAAGATCCTAAATCTATTCGCACCGAAGCTTTTCCACGCATGCCCACCTCTTTAGGAAAGACACTGACGTATCTTGTCCTAGATGCAGAGTGGTCACTTGAGAACTAAGACACTGACTCCAGCACTCAGTCTATCAAACTGCATCCTTGCCGGGTGGCCCCGAACTAGACTCTAAACTTCTCTACACCTTCGCTTCAGAATCTACGGACTGAGAATAGTAACAGCAACTACCTCACAGGATGATTGTGAGAACTAAATAATTCACATAAAACGCTAACAGTGTTTGGCATAAAATGAACGTAGAACTAAATATTAGTTGTTACCACTGCTGCTATTATAATTATTAATTATACTCACATCTCCAAGTATATTATTTTATATCCTTGCAATTAATAAACATTTTTAAAAGCAACAAATGTTCCTTGACGCTTACAAAATGAAAATGCTTCCTAGATTTAGAAAAATTATATTACATCATACTCAGAAAAAAAGATTATACTACAACTGAGAATTGTTTTGGAAGAAATATTTTCCAATATGCTGCAGTTCTCTTGGTACAGGCTAATCAACAGAACCCTTCAAGAAAAATCACTGCTTAAACCACCAAGTACACTAAAGCATCTCAAAACAGTGAATCATTTCTAATTCTCTTGATTTAGTCTAACAAAGAAAATATACTGGCTGAAAAAGCCAGTATAGGAAAAAATGACAAAGTAAGATGGCCTCAATGACTAGCTTCCACTGCTTCAGGAACCCTCAGAATGGCTGACGGCAGCAAGCGCATGAGATGGGTTATAAATACGACGGTCATAATGTGCTAACTTGGTGTTCTTCTGCTCTCATCCCATCCAACAAATAGCGAAGCAGCTCCTGGCTGTCTTGCTGCTGGTAGCCTCTAAACCGCACTGCCCTACAGGAAAAAAAGGAGGAAAAAAGAAGCAATGATGACTCTACTAAAATATGAAGCTATTTTTTAAAAATCTTAGGATCATATCCCAAATATCGGAATACTCTAGTTTTCTCAAATTCCTCTTTAGTCTAACAAATGCCCTTAAAAGATTCAATTAACTCATAAAGTACATTTCTATAAATCTGAAAAAAATAAATTATGCTTTCGTATATTTATTGGGCTGGCTCTAACGCTACTTATTTTTTACATTATTTTGCAGTATCTTACTGATGCACTGAAAGCACATTCAAGTGGATACTCACTTTTTACAGACCTGAGCAAAAAGTTCTTTAGGCGTCACAATTCCCTTTTTGGTCTCTTGCATCTCATTAAGAAACTGGCTCATGGCTAAAGTAAGAGGACCAGGAGGCTCAAGGTTTATTTCTAGAGGTTCCTGAATATGAGGGAAAAAATTACTTTCTTCAGTCAAATTTTGGAACCATGTACTTTACCAAAATGTAACTAGTTATATTGCCAACATACCTGTTACAACCGTCCAGTTTATGTTTTTTGTTGTTTGTTTGTTTTGGTTTTTTGTTTGTTTTTTTGTTTTTGCAGTTTATGTTTTAATGTGTATCAAAATATACAGAAGCTGACCAAAGACTATCTTAGGACGAAATCAGGTCTATTTCCATTCTAGATTACCAGTAACTTACTGCTAAGAACTGAAAGAGCTAAAGCAAAATGCAAATAATAAAAATGGGTAAGGCCGAATTCATCTGGCTGCAATGCACTTAAATCACCCTAAAAGTTGCTGAGATGAAATGCAGGCTCTGGGTGCAAAGCATCGACTCCTGAGGAGGAAGAACATGAGCACACAGAAAAGTGGCTGGAAAATGTAAAGACTCCTTACAATTTCTATTAATCTGAAAATGTTTAACTTAGTAGTCTCCCCCACAAAAAAAAAACCCCAAATGGGGCAAATGTCTTGATTCTTCAAAACAATTTAGAATATGGATATTCAGAGGAAAGTTACTATTAAAGCGAAAATTTTAAAGCACATACTGTTAGTGCCAAATCAGGTGGTTCAATTTTTATGATTGCTCCAGACATTTTCACTTCTTTCAGTAGTTCTCTGAGCACTGGTGTCTGTGACAAATTCTAAAAGGACATATGGAAAAGAGAAGGAAAATTATATAAAGGCAAATCAACTGAGGTAAATTATTTCTTGAGTGTGTATTCTATCAAAATAGGAAATCACAACTAGCACAGAAATCTTCATTGCATCCGTACTCAGGGAACTAAAGGGTAAGGCATATTCTTCTCCCCACTTTCTTTGGCTCATAAAAACCAGTTTTGAGCTTATTCACAGTCACCACAATGGTTTACCATCACACAATAAAGATTTCCTTGATATTACTCTGAATACGCGTAACTACATTAAATGCGGGAAAAAAGCAATGTAGGTGACAGACCCTACAGGGAAAGGCTGGGTTTCCAGAGAGCAGAAAATGTGACGGGAAAAAAAAAAAAGAAAAAAAAAAAATGTGACAGGGCACCTGTACAACTGCATTGAAGAAACACGTGTTCCCCAGATTACTGAGGCCTTTCACTGTGATCTCAGAAGTGGAATTCATGGGAGGATTTTCTTTAGCCATGTTTTCCTTTTTTTCTCTCTCCTGTTCATTTTTACTTTCTTTTTCTAATTTTTTATTTTCAAGTTCAATGCTCCCATTATCTTTCTCTGCTTAAAAAAAAGAAGAAAACATTTGGCAAAATATACAATATGGGTGTATCAAACACACACTTGCACTCTGAACAGAATGAGAGAATTTGTGATTGTTACCTATTCTAATTATTTGTCATCAGTTTGATGTTAATTGTTATTTGAAGGAAGATACCAAGTAAATTACCATAGAAAGCACCAGTGGACAAAGTCATTAAAGTAAGCATTCACTTGACAAGAGAAATCAAACAGTACATACTTTGGTATTTTCCTTTTTTATTACACAAAAACTTTACATAAATGAGCACAGCTTGCCTTGTGAAATTAGAACATAAAATAATCTAGTGAAGAATATGGACATAAATTTTTCAATGGCTTTCAAAAACTAATTCTGAAGTAAAGAACAAACAATTAGAGCTCTGATAAAGACACCTGTGACTAAATAGCTAACGAACAAGGTTAACATGTCCCCCTAGCCAGGCATGGTAGTGTAGGCCTGTAATCCCAGCCCTCAGGAGGCTGAGGCAGGAGGATTGCCCTGAGTTTGAGGCCAGCCTCAGCTGCATAGTGAGCTCACGACTAGCCTGAACTGCATAGCAAGACCCTGTCTCAAAAAACAAAAAACAAAAAAACCACACTTCCACCAATGGGAGAGTTATACATGTACCACTGGTGGCTCAAGCCAGCTAGAAAGTAACACATTCAAAACAGAGCCTCCCTGAAGAGAGAGGATTATAGCCCCACTGTGAATGTGTTAAAGCAAATGCTGGGGCTGGGGATTTAGCTCAGTGATTAGAGTGCTTGCCTTGTAAGCACAAGGGCCTGAGTTCGATCCCCAGCACCACCAAAAAAACAAACAAACAAAAGCAAATGCTGTATGCCAAGCCAATTATTTTAATTGCTTGTAGAAAGAATCTGAGAAGTATCTGACCATTAGGAAGAGATACAAATCATTATTTAGAAGACTTAATTTATCACATTAGGCAGTTGGGGATTTAGTGCAAGGCCCTGAATTCAAACTCCAGCATCCCCCGCCCCCCCCAAAATTATCACAGTAAATACAGAAGAAGGCAGGTCTGCAAGTAAGTCCCTGTACAGGATTAGGGAGTCAGGCCTGTTGCACGTTAGTCCAGGCCCTTCATCATATGAAACTACATCATCTCTCATGTCCCTTCTAATGCTAACAACTTCATCACTCTACATATTTTCAGTTTTGCGTTATGAACCAAAAATTGTTTCATAGCTTAAAATCAGCTATAACTAATGTTACTCAACTGCATGTAATTCTAGGCAGTAAAATAAATAATTCTAAATACCAGTAGATACAGTGCATCAATATTACAATATTTACTAAGAAACAAATTACTTTACCTGGTTTTGGAGTTGTAAAACCAGCTTGTTTTCTAATATAATCAACTACTTGGCCCAATCGGCTTGAACTCCAATATTGGACTTCATTATCACACACGTAACACCTACATCCCAAAAGATCAAAAAAGAAAAATGACAAACTGACAACTAAAATACAGAGAGGCAAAAAAATAATTCCTGGAACCCAAAGTGTGTACTGCCATATTATCCTGTTGGAAACATTGAAGGCGAACAAAATGGCAGAGCAGCAGTCAGCAGCAAGCACAGCCTCTCAGGATCTGGAATCAGACACCTGGAAAATAACAACTTGGTGAGGAGAAAAAAGAAGTAGAACTGGGAACTGGGAGAGAGATGACAGGAAAATCAGGAACCACAGAGAAAGTGAAGTGGAGCCAAGTGCAGAGAAAGAACAAAGCAGTCCGGAAGCTGGTTGTGGCTTCCAGGGAGGAACCTGTCTCCACAGACAAGGTCAGCCCTGGGGTTGGAGGCTCCAGGGAGAAGCAACGGACTGGGCCGGCAGCGCTGGCCCCACAAAATGCCCACAGCTACTGTACACTGCAAACACAGGGAGGGGTTTATTAAATCTAAATGTTAAAACAGAAACTCAATCTGCTGGAAGGCAGAATAGGTAAAACTCTTGAAGATATAGGTGTAGCCAAGGACTTTGTGAACAGAACCCCAATTACACAAAACACAAGATGAAGAATCAACAAATGGGATTGTATCAAATTAAAAAGCTTCTCCACAGCAAAGGAAACAACCAATAAAATGCAGAATCAACCTAAAGAATGGGAAAAAAATTTCACCAGCTATTCACTGAAGACTAATATCTAGAATTTATAAAGAACTCAAAAAAATTTGACCCCCCTAAGAAAAGATTCAATCAAAGAATGGGCAACTGAAATGAACAGACACTTCTTAGAAGAAGCATAAATGGCCAATATGTGAAAACATGTTCAATATCTCTGGCCCTGGCCTTTTCTATTTTCTTTTCTTTTTTCTTGGTTTTGTTTGTTTGTTTTTGCAGTATTTGGAATGCTAGGCCTTCATGAGCTATATCCCGGGCCCTTTTTGATGTTTTTATTTTCAGACATGGTCTCACTAAGTTGCTCAGGCTGAACTGGAACTTGAGCTCCTCCTGCCTCAGGCTCCCATTCTGCTGGGATTACAGGCAAGCAGCACTGTGCCTGATTTACATGCTATGCAATATTTCTGTTCGTACAGTACTAAGCAAAACCTCATAATATCACATCTTCCACCTTCTTCCACACAAATACTAAAAAAAGTTTAATTTTCTTTCTTCTTCAACATTTTCAAACAATTTCATCCTGCAATATTTCATATAATTTCCACCCACTGGTACAGAAATTGAAACTCACCAGACACTCCAGTTGTCCAAACTAAGAACCAGACAGTGAGACTCAGATCTTGGTATCATGTAGTGCTTCAAGGCATGCTGCTCCTGAGAATTTCTGCCACAGCCCTAGAAAATCACAAACATAAACCTCAGCCACAAATTCACCAGAGAGAGAATTCATCATCTATCACCAGTATAGAAGTACCTCAAGAACTTCCATTATTCTTAGCAATGTTTTCAGTTTAATGTTCCTAAAAGAAAGCTCTGTTCAGATGAACAAAACTGATACCCTTTATCCCTTATCTACTTTTCCAGGTTTAACTCTTGCAGTCTTCTATGTCTCCTATTCACATGCCAACTACCGGCTAAAAACACACTCAGCACTTTCACCACTGTAGGATTTTGTTCATGTTATTCCATTCATTCCGGAATCCTTTATCATAACTGCTACCTGACAAAATCCCACCTACTCTTCAGGACCTTGCTCAAAGTCATCTTCTCCCTGAAGCCAATGCTTATTCTCCCAGATGAGAAAATACTGTATCTTTCCTGTACACAAATTTCTGCAAAGCATGGTGTAAATTCCTACACCTAGTAGGAATGCCTAGTAGCATTCCTTATTTTCTATTCTGTATTAACTATTAAAGTTCACATCCTTTCTCTCTGGACTATAAATCTCAAAATCTCAAACTAATATAATTACTCTGTTACTAAAAGATCTACCACATGGGAGGTGGATAATAAGCATTAATTGAACAATCCACCCAACAGGCACAAGAAATGTTCACCTAAAAGGTGTATGAGCTTACGCATAAGAAGCAAGATGAGATTTTTCTGTCTCAAGCTACTAGTTAGATCACTGGTAAGAAGTCTGTCTTACTGTGTATATCTCTGAACCAGGCAATCAACTGCTGGACTACACTATCCTGACTGGTTTAGTTTCGACTACAGCTAAATATACACGTTCGGGGAGAAATGAACATTGGTGGTTTCTAATTCTTTTTTTTTTTTTCTTGTTGGTGCCAGGTATTGAACTCAGGGCCTTGCGCTTGCGCTTAACCACTGTGCTAAATCCCCAGCCTCTAATTCTTTAATTATGCCATCAAACACTACTGACTTAATTTACCCCCCCACATTTAATTTCAAAGTAAGTGAATCAAAATTTGTTAATTTTGGGGCTGGGGATTCAGCTCAGTGGTTAGAATGCCTGCCTTGCAAGCACAAGGCCCTGAGTTCAATTCCCGGCACCAAAAAAAAAAAAAAAACCAAAAACTTACTAATTTTGAAAATTAAGACATCGTTATACTTGAGATCATTTGAATGAGAAGGAGTTGTCTTGAGATAACAATTAAGAGTCACAAGCAGAGATAACTAGTAGAATAAAAGTTATTTTTGCCGCTGTCTCATCTTTGTAAACTAAAAGGTAGTAAAATAAAGTTTGACTCAAGGCCCTGAGTTCAATCCCTGGCACCAAAATAAATAAATAAATAAATAAAATAAAATAAAATTTGAAATGGAAATTATTCTCAAAAAATCGAAATAGCAAAATATATTTATGCTTACATATGTATCTGAGATTCCAGTTAAAAACTTCCAAATATAAAAAATGGATACATTATTTTCTCACATATAGATTTTTTTTGAGACAGGCTCTGGCTGTGTAGCCCAGGCTGGCCTTGAACTCGCAGTAATCCTGCTGCCTCCATGTCCCAAATGCTGAGATTACAAGCAGACAGCACTACCACCAGGCTCAGGTGATTATGCTGAGTGAAAAAAAGAACCTATACAAAAATGTTACACACAGCCACAGCCAGATATGTGGCGCACACTTGTCATCCCAGCATTTGGAAGGCTGAGGCAGGAGGACTGCCACAAGTTCGAGGCCAGCCTGGGCTGCATAGTGAGTTCAAGGGCACCTGAAATACATAGTGAGACCCTGTTTCAAAAACAAAACAAAGAGTTTCATGCTGTATGTTCCCATTTATATAACATTTTTGAAACAATGAAATTCTGGAAATAGAGAACAGGGTTTGGGGACTTAGTTCATTGGTAAGAGTGCTTGTCTTGCAAGCACAAGGCCCCGCGTTCTATCCCTAGCACCAAAAAAAAAAAGAAAAAAAAAATGAGTAATAGAAATAGAGAACAGACTAATGCTTGGGCCTGGGGAGAGAGGTAGCAGCAGGGCTGTGGGTATAACTATGAAAGAGCAACGAAAGAAATCTATGTGATGCTGGAACGCTAAATATCTTTACTGAGGTGGTGAAGACCAATCTACACAGGAGACAAAACATTAGAATGTCAGCCGGGCATGGTGGTGCACGCCTGTAATCTCAGAACTCAGGAGGCTGAGGCAGGAGGTGCGCCCAGAGTTCGAGGCCTGCCTGGGCTACACAGTGAGTTCAAGGCCAGCCTGGACTCACAGTGAGACTCTGTCTCAAGAAACCAAAAAAAGAAGAAGCAGAAAAAAATGTATAGAATGTTATACATACACAGACCACATAGACACAAAGGAAGAGAAAATTAAGAGATATAATGGAGAATGGTGGATTTTAGCAATGTAAAATCGTGGTTGTGGTATTGTACTAGTTTCATAAACTGTTGCCACTGGGAGAAACTGAGCAAAATGTATAGGAATGTCTTTGTATTATTTCTTAAAAGTGCATGTACACATATAATTATTTCAATAAAACTTTTAACTTAAAAAACATTGGCAAAAATATTTGCTGTCTGCCTGGTAGTCCGGTCTCCTCGGCTGCTGGCACTAAGGGTGACAGAGGGTCCTGACCACGGGACACCTGGGAGCTGCTGCAGCAGGCAGGAGCCTGAGTATCCCGCAAGAGCAGCCCGACGCAAGGCCTGGTGAGCACTCGTAGCCCAGCCCATCTACTCTGGGAAAGATCCTTGACGGAAGGGAGCTGGCTGCCCCAGATTTCCACCTCTCCAAGGGCAGACCGCGTTCAGCAACAGGTCTACGCACAGGCCGGAGCCCTGGGCCCTTGCCTCAGCTCAGAACACCTCTCTAAGGCCAGCGGCCGCAGTGCCACCAGCTGAGGCACCACTCCAACTGCTTCTTTATTCAACTTCTTTGCTTCAGCACACTTCCCAACTTTTACCAGGGTGGTGCCTTAGAATACGATCCAGTAAAATACAGTACACACATCTCAGTCACAGATTCAGCTCCCCAGAGAACATGGCCAGTACCAGTCAGCCCTACAACATTTTTAGGTATATCTTCTAAATAAAACAAGTTCAAAAAGCTTCCTAAAATACCATATTGAGCTGGCCATGGTGGCACACACCAGTAATCCCAGCACTCAGGAGGCTGAGGCAGGGAATCACCATGAGTTCGGGACCAGCCTAGGTTACATAGTGAATTCGAGACCAGCCCCAACTACATAGCGAGATCTCATCTCAAAAAAAATTTAATTTAATTTAAAAAAATACCATACTGAGCAAAATTTAAGCATACCTGATGGCCACATTTAAGACACAGCCAAACTGAAGGATTTTCTTCTGTTTGTTCTTCAGGTTTATCTTTTACTTTATTGTCCATCTTACAGTCTTGGCAAATATTCCACTCCACATTCACTAAAGCCTTTTTCAAATTACCTTGTTCCAATCCTTTTCTAATGTGTCTGCACATAGGTTCTATTAAAACAATTAAAACAGGGAATACATGGGTCAAAAATAGCTTTTTATTCAGTTAATGTCAAAATTTATCCTCCTTTCAAATTAGAAAAATGAATTACCCTATAAACAAGGTTTTACATTATCAGAACAAAATCTTGTCTGATATTTAATTATGGGATAACTACATTTTGGTTTTTGCTGATAATGGGCAGTGAACCAAGGGCCTTCCACATGCTAGGCAAGTAAGTATTCGACCACTGTCCTACCCCCAGCCTCTGAGAAAGAGATTTTATAAAATGTTAAATTTTGCTTGTTTGAAGTCTTATCATTTGCTTGTTTGAAGTAGAATCATTATCACTCCTACAAATTCATTTCAATTTATTTGGCTATTTTCTTTGAAATAAGGCCATCTATCATATTTCTGATCCTTTTTATCTGAAAAGGGCTGAAGACAAGGTTCTTCAGTCAGTCAGCAATACACCTACTACAGGCCAGGCAACAGGCTAGATGCCAGGGACCTTAAAAGTGACCACGCCACCTCTTCTCTTCAAGTAGCTCACATTCTGGCAGGAGCTCATGTTCTCTCTGAGTAGCTCACAGCTGAATAATGTAAAACAAGCTAGAAAACATACTACAGCCTCAAAGAGAAGGCTAAAGCTGCCAAAAATTTAGCATTGGAAGTAACATCTGTTCAGTACTGGACAAGAAAAGAACTGGATGTGCATAGATATTTAGCAGTAAATATGTTCATTTTTGTTCCTCTCATAACAT
This sequence comes from Hystrix cristata, assembly GCA_004026905.1. Lineage (NCBI taxonomy): Eukaryota > Metazoa > Chordata > Mammalia > Rodentia > Hystricidae > Hystrix > Hystrix cristata. The sequence goes on from PVJO010000195.1 coordinate 183,417, forward strand.
TTAAAAGTTCAATTTTATCTAAATCTGTAAACAGTAGAGGATTAAAGTACATTATGAAATATGCACACATGGTCCTTTAGATCAATGGAATGCTATAAAAATGCTATAAGAAGCCAATAATCGATATGTTGGCATAAATACTAAAGTGCAGATTACATAACAAAACTCACTGTGATCCCATTTTTATATATTAGAATATCCATTTAGGGATATAACTGTTAAAGATTCAATTAGTGAAATATACCTAAAGATTCAGAGGAATCATCAACTGGAACAGTTTTTCCTTTTGTCCGTTTCTTTCCCATGTTGGCAATTTATGGATTGCTTACTGACACAAAATAACAATCTAGAAAACAAGATAAAGTTAGCTTGACCAAAAAAAAAAAAAAAGTATGTTTTATGTA
>PVJO010000195.1:183920-289495 GCA_004026905.1 Hystrix cristata
GAAGGTAAAAGGCCAAAGAATTAGCTAAATGGTTAGAGTGCTTATCTTGCAAGCACAAGGCTCTGTGTTCAATCCTTAGCACCAAAAAAAAAAAAAAAAAAAAAAAAAAAAAAAAGAAGGTAAAACACAGCAAAACCACACAATATTTTGCCTATCTACCATACTTTATAATTTACAAAGACCACTGACAAGTATCATCTAATTTTTAACAACTCTGAGTAGATAGGAGAGTATCATCCCTAGTCTTCATCGGTTGGGAAAATGATTCTTAGCAAAATTAAGAGATTTTCAATAGCTACAAAAGTCAGAAGACAGCCTCAGTCTTTTTACACAAGATCTTTAAAAGTCTCAGCACTTGACACAGGAATTCAATTCCTCACTGCATAAATTAAAAATTCTGAAAACCTCCAGAATGGAGTTATAAAATTTACAAAAAATTTTCCAAGCCAAATGTAAATATAAAATAAGTGATACATTTTTATGCAGCAGGATTTCCTATAGGTATTACTTAACTGACAATTGATTACAACTGCATTCAACTGTTTACGTTATTATATTTTGCAAAAACTAATTTGGAAGGCTATGGCAAATCTAGCTGCACATCAAATCTTAACTTTTTAGTCAACAATTCAAAATCAGAAAACATGAAAAGTGCTGAAAGAACATACAGGTCTAACTTCAAATACTATTAATGATTTTGAAGAACTATTTTATATGCATTAGAACAACCTGTTAGTGCCAAAATCTCTTAAGCAACTATAAGTCATTTAACCTGAGATGCTTATTAAAATTCTTATTCTATGAGTAAAAAGTAGGGCCTGGAGAAAACATTTCCAGTTATTTTTTTTTTTTTTCTCAAGATGGGAGCAGTGCTGGGGGTCAAACCCAGAGTCTCGCTCATGTTTTCTACACCTGAGCTGCATCCCTACTTCCAGTTAATTTGACCATTAGCTGTCACAGCTAATGGCCTGGCCTCCTCTGTAAAGAACACCTTTTTTGGCTCTTGATGGGTAAGTGTAGTTATTCTGGGGTTTTTTGGGGGGTGCTGCAGATTGATTGACGGATAAGTGTAATTAAAAGTAATTCAAAGATTTGCACAAAAAAAACTGACACCACCAAGTAATTATCCATTCCAAAGATATCTAAAATGTCTATAAAATAAATGATTAAAGGAATACAAAATATTTGGTAACATATAAAAAGAGGTACATTTTGTATATGTTTCATTTCTTCAAAGATAACAATACAATTCATATTATCAAGAATTGTAGATTTTGGGGGTTGGGAATTTAGCTCAGTGGTAGAGCGCTTGCCTAGCAAGCACAAGGCCCTGAGTTCGAGCTCCAGCACGCCCCCCAAAAAGAATTAGAGATTTTATGAAAAACAGGACCTAAAAAAAAAAAAAAAACCAGGACCTAAATTCTTGCCTCCAATTTAACTCTCTGTTCTGCATTTGAGGGCCAGGTTCATTTTTCAATAATGCCATTTCTATCACATCGCCTTCTTGACTGAAAGCATTTGATACGTTTCCAAGTCCATATTCTTCAACTTCATAATTACCCTCCTTTATAATTTGGCTCCAATGCTTTCACAATGCTGTGATTATTCCCCAACAAAAAAACTACTAAAGTTTAATTATATCGTACTCTTGATCTTCAAAGCCCTTCTACAAACATCATCACATCTGATTCTCACAACTCTTTAAAGCCAGTGATGGTGAAACTTTTAGAGATCAGCGCTCAAACTGCAACCCAAAACCCACTTATTTACCACAAAATACTAACAATGCAATTAAACCTGAATACTGAGGTTTTAGTTTAGAAAAAACAACTCATACATTAACATCGTTTGTCTTAAAAGAAAAAGAAGTAACACGTGTGTCATAGTTTTGCCACCGCTGCCATAGTGCCAATACAGCTTGATCCCCTCTGTGCCTTTGATTTTTAGCTGAGATGTTTTTTCCATCTCTCCAAATCTTACCAGTCCTCCAAGCTCTCCATTTCAATCAAACCTTAGCCTTCACTCAATAAACCTCTCCACTGTACTTCCTCAGTGTCCACAGTATGCAGTATTCATCTTCTTCCTTTGTGAGATACTATGGGGGACTGCTTCTTAATTCTTTAACCCGAACGTATGTTGTTTTTCTCTCTGCAATCTTAATTTCTAGTAGAAAAAAATGTTTCTAGGCAAAACTTCTGAGTTGCCTATAGCACTTAGCATAGTGTTAGCAGATACCAGGTTCTCAGGAAATACTTCTTGCATTGAGATAGAAAAAACAGAATAGTACCTGAAGCATAAAAGATGATTACAAGGTGCAAAGATAGGTACATAGGAATGGAGTGAACTTCTGGTGAAAAAGAAAAAGGTGAAGAACGAAGTCAGAAGTCTGCAGTACCGAAGACAGCACTAGTAAATCTGGTCTGAGGAATGCAGTAACTCAAACTCCAAACGAAAACTTGAAAGATGAATAGTAATTGCTGCAGGCAGAAGACGTAAGGGATAATTTCAGCGCTGTGGAAAGAACTCCAGTAAATGTGATAACTCTAAAGGCAACTAATGAGTCATGAAAAGAAAGCACTGTGTCATCAGCCACATAATACCAATAAATCTATTAGATTTCTCAGGTGAGTTTTTGGGTAAGAATTAGCATCTTAGTCAACGACTCTTTGCAGGACTCTACGCAAAATTTAAATCAAAGCTAGTATTGCCAGCTCTCATGTTAATACAATTTCCTTCCTTCTCTCCCCTCCCTATCCATTCCTGCTACTCGGTTCTATTACAAACGAAAGTGTGTGGAAAATCTTATCAGCACATTTTTCTTAATCGTGGTTTTCACGTTTTACATATATTGGGACGTCCTACGAGCATTCAATCGGACAGGTGACAGTTCTTGATTTTCCTACTAAACACAGGGACGCAGCTGCAAGCCCAGCTCAAGGCACAGGGCGCTCCCCGTCGCGAGGCCAGCCACCCACCTACGCTCCCGGCGCCTGCCACACCATACCTCCCTCCTCTTCCCTCTCCTTCCATTCCCTTCCAACTGGTTGGGACCCACTGGGGGACCTCCGGGTCCACGGGCCGAGGAGGACGCCAGCACCAGCAACTCATTGGCCAGCTCCTGGAACTGACAGGACGTACAGCCAACGAGAACGTGGTACCGGAAGAGACCGAGCAACATGATTAAAAGACAGAGGCCTTCCAGAAGAGAACACGCTTGGGACAGAAATTTCGAGCTGTCCGAAAGCAGGAAGTTAGGCGAGTAGCGACAGCGAGTCAGTGGGACCAGAACTCACCCACGGCGACAGCGTCCATAACTGCATCCCCTAAATAGACCTTTGGGCTGGACGGCCAGCTGTCTTCCTCCTGGTCAAGAATAGACAGCGACAAAGCCGAATCCAAAGTGACCGTAGAAAGCAGCAACTTCCGGAAACACGGCATTATGGGAAATGACTCGGCCCCGGGTCGAGAGCTTCAGTGCGAGTCTGCGCCTGCGTGCAGTCCGGGCCGGAAGTTCGGAGGGAGCGATTCCCGAGAGCTCCTAAGGCAGTCTTGTCTAACGTGTGTAATCGCGGAGTTATTTAAATCCTTCTAAAGCGTGGGCACCTGGTGGCGGTCTAAATTTTCTTGGCAGTTATCTTTCTTAAATACGTTACTCGTAAAGCGTGGTAGACAGAAGAATATTTTTTAAATTCCAGTTATCCTAATTCTGCCCCGTACATATGCATAAATGCACTTGAATTAACCTTTTACCAAGTCCGGACAAAAAAGTAAAAAAAGTGAAGCAGCGAGAGTGAATTTTAAAGAAAACTGAAAAAAAAATGAAAGAAGCTATTAAAGAGAAATTGTGGAGTCCGAGGCAGTGGCACACGCCCGAAACCCCAGCTACTCTGCAGGCTGAGACAGGAGGATCGAAAATTCAAAACCAGTCAGGCAAATTAGCAAGACCCTGAATCAGAAAATTACAAGGGATAGGGATGTAGTTCAGTATTAAGGCATCCCTAGGTTCTAGCCTCAGGGAGAAAAAAAGAAACATTAGAGTAAATATACTTGTTCAAAATATGTAAGTGCGCATTGGAGTTGAATTTAGACAGAAAAGACGAGAGTTGAAAATTAAGAAAGCAGGTGTCAATAGGAGATGTAAACTGGTAATTCACACACAAAAAATGATCGTAAAATAAAGGAAGAAATACTCAGTCTTACCAGTAATCAGATAGAAGTAAAACTAGAGACACACTAATATGCCAAATTGCCCGCAGTAAATGTTTGGTTAAACACAGGGGAAGTCTTCCCTGCCTCCCCACCCTCACTCCTCTGCCCCATTCTATCACAGAACTGTGGGGAATCCGTTACTTAACCCTAAGACCACTGTGCAGCTGAGTGGTGAGTCTGTAGGTGAACTTTTAACTTCCCACCTTGTAAACTCTGAACTGCACATACATCAAACTGCTTGTCATGCCTTAAAGAATACCATTTCTAGCTGGGCATAGTGGCACACACCTGTAATCCCTGCACTTAGGAAGCTGAGGTGGAGGGATCACTAGGAGTTCAAAGCCAGCCTGAGCAACATAGTGAGACTCTGTCTCAAAAAACACATTTTGTTCCTTATCCCAATATAACATCAAAAGTCCCTTTCAAGTACAAATATACATATTTTATTGCGATCTGTGACCACTAACATTCGTCAGTCCTTACATATTTGTTAATTTTACCAAGAAGGATTATTTCTAGCACTGTCAAGGGCACTTGACCTTGTCTAACAAGAACATTACAGTCAGTCTTCAAACAACACCTGGCTATCTCTATAATTGGAATGAATGAACAACAGAACCACCATGACTTGATGAAATTATTCCTGGGATGTTTCCAGACCCCCTTCTCAATTAAAATCAAATATAAAAATCTCAGCCTTTCACCCTGATGGTGCGATTCTCTCTTGGACTCACTGTGCTATCTTGCAATGTATCGATAAACTCTTCACTCTTCTGTAGTCCTTGAGTATTGGTAAATTCTTTCTTGCACCCACAGTGGCCTCTCACATTGCTGCACCTAACACAGGAAAAACTTTAGGCCCATTATACTACCTGGTTCCTCTACTTGGAATGTCCCTTGATCTTCTGTACTTGGTAGATTGTCATTCCATTCACTCCTTAAAAATCAATCTCACACAAAAAAATTCAATCTCACAATATTCACTGACTAGCCTAAGTAACATAGTCATTGGTTCACTCACATTTTGTCTCTTCCCAGGAATTGTCATTGTCTGGTATTTCCTTCATTTTTACTTATATATGTCTATTCCCATGGGAATAAATGTGTGTAAACTATTTGCAATATGGAACACTTTTGTCTGTGTCATAAATCTAGTATCCAGAAGTGACTGGAACACAGCGTTCAATACATACTGAAGATATACAGTCATTAGAAATGAAAGGCTATACAAGAATGTACACAATAGACAAAACATTAGGAACAGCCTAGGTTTCCATCAAAACAAGAATGGAAAAACTAGTATTAAACACTTGTATCATGGTGTACCAATCAGTGCTTACTACAGAAATAGATTTAATGCAAGCTATATAAATATATAAGAATTTACAAGATTGGCTTACAATGGAGTCACCCACAGAGTCAGATGCAGAAGAGTGCAAAAGATCTGCCTTCACGCTGGAGAGCTGAAGAATGCAGTCGAAGGCCTACAGCTCAATATAGTGTCCCATGCGAGTCTGTATCAGGAAGCAGAAGGGTTTGCGATAGAAGTCTGAAGGGTCTGCTCCGGAAGACTTAAGAGTCAAGATGACTTCCAAGGTGAAGACTGGAGCTCTTCTGAAGGAACAGAACCAATCCTTTTATACCATTCAAGTGACAATCCTCCCTAGGGTGGGACTTCCACACCCAGAACTATGATGATCTGATGGAGTTGGGTGTTTCTTACTCAAATTGACACAATCCATTAACCATCACACATGGAAAACTACTAAGCAATCAAAACAAAAATAATGATAAACACAAGAATATGGGGCTGGAGATTTAGCTCAGTGGTTAGAGTGCTTGCCTAGCAAGTGCAAGGCCCTGAGTTGGATCCCTGACACCAAAAAAAAAAAAAAAAAGGGAACACAAGAATATGGATGAATATTTTACGATATACTAAGTCTGACAACAGTACCTACTGCATGATTCTAACATAAAGTTTTAGATCAAACAAGACTACCACCATTTAGCTGGGCTTGGTGGCACACCTTGTAATCCCAGCACCTGGGAGGCTGAGACAGCAGGATCTCCATGAGCTCCAGACTAGCCTGAGGTACACAGTTCAAGGACAGCCTAAACTACATAGCAAACCCTTGTCTTGTGGGGGGAAGGAACTACCACCATTTGAAGTTGCAACAGTGGATGCCTTTTTCGGGAGTTGGGTGGGGACTAGGAAAGTGCATGAAGAAATTTTCTCATGTGATGGACATGTATCTTAACAGCATATGAGTTTACACAAGTGTATGCACTGGTCAAAACTCAGCAAATGTACATTTAAAGTATGCATTCTATTTTTAACTCTTTAGGGGGGCGGGGTCTTGTTATGTAGCCCAGCCTGGCCTCAAACTCATGGTGATCCTCCTGCTTCAGGCTCCCGAATGCTGAGATCATAGATGTGTGCCATTACTCCCAGCTACCTGCTTAATTTGAACTCTAATGATACATACACTGAAATACTTCGGGAGAATTGTCCTAACATCTGCTATGTATTTCAAAATCTATCAAGACATATGTATTGGTATATGACAAAGCTGGTAGAATAAAGTATAGAATAAAGTCTCTAAGGCATTGTTTTTAAATCTCAACACGATGAGTATTTTCACCAGCAAATTCTTTGTTGTATGACGGTATCCTATGTGGGAAGTTGAGCAGCTAGAAGCCAGGAGCAACCCAAAATATTTTAAGAGATTGCTACCTGTCAGCAAGGGGGAAAAGCCCTTCTTTTCTTGGAAACTGCAATGTTGTTTCATTATAAAATTCGTAAACAGCCGTGTCCTTGAAAATTTTCATAATAAAATTTGGAGGAAAAAGAGATTGTCATTGAAAATCACCCATATAACACCAATTTGAAAATGCAGAAGACCTGTGTATTATTTTTGTTAAAATAGTTGTAAAAAAAAGTTGTGATTAACAAGTATCAGTACTTGCAAATTTTATTGATTTCTAAAATAAGTACGTGACGTAATAAAGAAAAATGAGCTGAGTTGGTACACATCTGTAACACCAGCACTGGGGAGTCAGAGGCAGGAGAATCCCTGGAAATTACAGGTCAGCTTAGGCTACATAGCGAGACCCTATCTCAAACAAAAATGTACTGTATATAATTCGACTGAGGAGAAAAGTATTTCTAATTAGTCTCGTGTTATCATCTACTTCAAAACGTCCTTTTATCAACAGGGATAAATCTGTGCATTCGCATGGTTCCTGCCAGCTTGGTCACTGCACAATAACTCCTGAGCCCTCCAAGACCAACGTCTGTCCACGCTCACACCTCCCTAATGGCTTGCTACGCTCTGGTTCAGGGCCCAGGAGAACCGCCATGAGTGGCCGACATTAGAAACGCAGAATTTAGGTTACCCTCCTGGGCACCTCCACCTGCCGACTCCGACCCGATAGTATGCTCAGCATTCAAGAAGCGTTACTTTAATGGGCCAACCCTGGCCCCCACTAAACAGTCCCACCATCCGGCAACAGCAGCAGCAGCTGGAAAATAACACTGAGGTTGGGAAGGAGGCGTATAAGAATGAACACTGCGACTGAGCAGCACATAGCGAGGAAACGAACCCTAACGTTGCAAACCCGCGGAAAACACTGAAGCGTGCCAGGACCAAAGGTCAGTCTACTTCCGGTTTCCGGAACTCGCGCGCGTGCGCCAGCTGGAGACGCGCGCTCACTTCCCCCGGACCGCCTTGGGGGAATGGTTTGTAAGCGTCGAGTCCCTCGCCCTAGGATTTTGTCTCAAGAGCTACGTGTAGCCCGGAAACTTGTGGTTACGGCAGTGTGGCAGCCACGGCCGTAGGTGAGTTTTCCATCGGGCACGGGTTGTAAGCGGGACTGAGAGTCTCTACGCCCTGAGGGTTCCAGTACCATCCTCCGGCCGGCGTGATGGCACCGCCTCCCGTCGCGCTGCGCGTCCGCTTATTGGTCAAAGCCGCCTTCGCGTTTCCTGGTCCCGCCTACAGACGCTCGTGGGCCAATAATGTGTCAGGTGTGACTGCGCCTGCGTGTAGGGCAACTGTTGGTCGGGGTCATAACTGGGGCAGTCAGTGGGAACGTGTCCTGCTGTTGAGAGAAAAAGAAAGAAAGAAATAGAAAATGTCTGCGAGGAGAAATGACTCCATTCAGAAAACTAAAGCTTTACAGCAATCACTGAAATCTTGAGTCCGGAAATTCTCTTGGAAGGTTTTTGTGGCGGACCAGTAATGTCAATGAAAATAATTTGGCAAATAAATGACTTAGTTGTGGCATCTCTCCCGTAGTTGTCCGTGCCTGGGTCGCTCTGTCCTGTGTTTCTTTGCTAGTTCCAGTTTATCTTCCGGACCCAAACTCATGGAACCCTCTCCGAGCTTCACTCACTCCATGGATCATTTTAAACAACACAGTACTGTACGTGGCTTTAAATAAGTGTTGATGATTCCCTAAATTGTAGCACCAGCTGATTCTCTGGTAAAACCCATAACTGTATACCACTTGGCGGACATCTCTGCTTAACAGTCGTCTTAATAGCCACTTTATTAATGTATGGAAAACCAACTTCAGTTTTCCCCAGTCATTACCTAAATAAATGGCAAATCCATCCTTCTGGTAGCTTAAACCATGAAGTCATTCTTACCCACTTAATGTAATTCATCAGTAAATCCTGGTGGCTCTATGTCCTACTGTGTCCAGAACCTGTACATCACTCTACCTTGACCACTCCTATCCCAGTCCACCATCACTGCCCTGCTCCAAACCGCCTTCGTCTCTGCCCAGGTCTGTGCAGTACTTTTCTGCCCTCCCTGCTTTCTCCGATGCTGTTCTCTGTAGTACCAAGCATAGATTTTTCACGCAGTACCCCGTATTTCCTCACCAGCCTCCTCTTCTTTAATCTGTGCCCAGCTCACTCTGCCCTGGCACTCTGGCCCAGGCACTCTGGCCCTCTTCTCGCAGCCTTGGAGCATAGTACTCTTCCTTTACCTGCGACACTCTGCCCAGGTAAATACCCGGCTTCCTTCTCGATTCTTCTGAACCTCTTCCCTTACAGTCCCTTTTCCTGACAACCTCGTGTCCAGTCTCTTTTACTTCTGCCCACAGTTGTTCCTTTGCCTCATTATCATCTTAAATCATATTTTTGTTTGTTTTGTTTTGTTTGTTTTAGATAGGGTCTTGCTAAATCAGTGAGTTGTCTAATTTAGACTGGAATTTGCCATCCTTCTGCCTCAGCTTCCTGGAGTGCTGGGATTACAGGTGTGTTACCATGCCCCACTTGTCAGTCTTCTTCTGAAATTATTCACTGGGTGTATATTTGGGGTTTTTTGTTTTTTAACTTTTTTTGAGACAAAAGTCTCACTATTGACTGTAGTTCAGGCTGGCCTTGAACTCACCATATACATCGGGGTGGTCTCAAATTTGCAGCAGTTCTCCTACTTCGGCCTCTCAAGTGCTGGGGTTACAGGCATGCACCACCACGTCTGGCTATATTTGTTTTTTGATTTATGGTCTCCTTCTTCTAGATTAAACCTCTATGACAGCAGAAGAGTTTTTGTACATCTTTGTTAATTGCTATATTTTTAGGACAAGGCTTACCATAAAACAGGTGTTTAAGAAATACTTATTGAATGAATGACCAATAATAATAATGTCAAGCACTCCTATAACTCTTACCCTGTTGCCAGTCGTTCCTTTAAACACTTTCCACACATTCTCATTTAATCCCCACAGCAACCCTATTATTCCCATCTTGGAGATGGGGAGTCTGAGGCTTTGATAAGCCACTTGTCACACAGTTAAGTGGCAGAGCCAGAAGTTGCACCTCGGCAATATGATAAAAGAATCTATACTTTAAGCCACTGAAATAAAAAGTAAATTAACCTTCTGTAAAAACTACCTAATGAATTGTTTCCTAGATTCCTAAGCTCAAAAAAAAAAAAAAGCCTACAGAAAATGTTTATGAAATTCCAGTAAGTCCAGGAATTTTAAATATTTGTGAGGACCTTTAATAGCAGCAAGTGCAGGTTGGGGATTTAGCTCAAGTGATAGAGCGCTTGCCTAGCAAGTGAAAGGCCCTGAGTTCGATCCCCAGCACCAAAAAAAAAAAAAAAAAAATGCTTAAGTTAAAATATCTAGTGGAATATGAAATTGCTGGTTCCTAAAGAAAACATTGTGATTAAAGGAAGGAGGGATGTTTGCAGTTCTGATGGTTATTCAGATGAAGATGGAGAGTAACCATGGTGATATTTAAACTACTGAAGTCCTAGTGACTCCTTAGCAAAGTAAGGAATCCCGATCTGTTCTGTGGAGAGGAGAGCAAATACCTATTGGCCTGGAAGAAATATGTTCTGGGATCAGATAGGCTCGGAATAGATTCAAACATACTAAGCCTCCCTCTTAGAACTTCACAGTGCGTATTGGAATAGAACAGTAAGGATTCTGAGAAGACACAAAAAGTGTGCCCATATAATCTGTCTATATAGCATCTCATTTGTCGAGGATAAATACTAACCCAGTCAGGACAATAGGATGACAGCCATGAAAATCATGGCCACCTACCCAGTCACCCTAAAAAATTCTGTGAAACTTTGTTTTGTGTCACTCAGCATTTCTTTTTTTTTTTTTTTTTTTTTTTTTTTTTTTTTTTTTTTTTTTTTTTTTTTAGCATTTCAATAGCCTACTTAAGCACCAAATGCCTTCTGTAATTTTTTTTCCCCACCGTAGCATTGATACCCTAGTAAAAGGTGTCTTAAGGACGACAATTAAAGACACACTGGTTTTAGGGATGATGTGGTGTGGACATTAATTTATACTCTGGTCTGTGGAGACAGTCCAATGTGTGCAAGAGTGTCCAGTTAATCCTAATGAATGAAACATCCTACCACATATAGTCACTCAAATAATTCAGTTTAATGTATTTTAGCAGAACCCACTGCAGTTAATATCACCTATAAGTCATTAACATTTCTTTCTGTTAATGACCTATAAGTCATTAACATTTTCTTTAACATTCCATATTAAATTTATGAAGCGTTCCATATTAAAAAAAAAGTACCATGTACTTGCAAGCACAAGCCCCGAGTTCAATTCCCAGCACCAAAAAAAAAAAAAAAAGAAGTACCATGTAACAAGTCAAGTGTATTAGCACACACCTCTAATCCCAGCTACTCAAGAGGCTGAGGCAGGAGGGTGGTAAATTTAAAGCCAGCCTGGGCAACTTAGTGACTTAGCAAGACTCTGTCTCAAAATAGAAGTTAAAAATGGTTCTAAAGGCTTGAGTTCAATGCCTAGTACTGAAAAAAGTTAAAAACAAAACAAAACAAAACAAAAAACAAGCTGTGAATGTTGGGACACACATGAATCCCAGCACATAGGAGGCTGAGGCAGGAGGATGTTGCCTTCAAGATCAGCCTTGCATCCTGGGCTATATAGTGAGACCCTGTCTCAAAAACAAATTTTTAAAGTATCACTAATAAACTAGCTAAATCATTGGACAGTACCATTTTCCAATATTAAAGAAATGATATAACTATATTGAATGAAACGAAGTAGGCCTGAATAAAGGGAGAGATATACTTCTAAAAAGCTTACTAATAGATCAGTGGATGTAAAACTAGCACGTTGTGGATGGAGTCACTCCACTGAGTAGCTGTTAGAGTGTCCACTGCCTTAGGGAAACCTAACATGGCCCCGCTCCTTGTTCCCAGCCAGTAACACTGATGGTCAACCACCAATCCCATGAGCTCTTTCTGGTTAACAGCCTGTGCTGTCTTGCCTGCCTCCTTCTGTCTCTGCTGGAGCAATGCGTGTGACCATCGTGATGACAGTGTGAGGCAAGAATTGTTCAACCTCAGGGGCAGAGTCTGGGTAGAAGTAGTCAAGAATTGGCAAGAAATAAACACACACTCAGCTTTGGGACTTTGAAGAGACTGTTTAATATAATAAAGGCGCTGTTTACAAAGAAGTGACCAGATTCAAAGGAGCCTGCTCTCCTTAAGCCCACAAGTCCTGCTGGAGCCAGGGACCGAGGGCTGCCTACAAAATCATTGTCAAAGTCCTGCCAAAGCAGGGAGGGAAGAGTGAAGAAACACTCATGTCTTCCCATTCTGTGGTGGTGCAAGAACCAAGGCCGAGAGCTCTTTGACCACAAAATTTGTTTATTTCAATGAAATCATTCATTGTGGGAGGTGAAAATGTCAGATGAACTAGACAGGAATTTAGAGTGTTATGTGTTTCACTGGATTATTCCATATTTTTGGTCCTTAGCATATTATGTCTGAAAATAAAGAAGGAAAAGACACTGATTAAATTTTGGATTTTATGAAGAAATCAAATACCTTTTTACTAAGTACCCATGTTGGCCTATTCAGTTCTCCCAGGAATGTGTTTATGAATTGTTTCTCTTATCCTTCCTGCCTTAGAAACTTACAGATGTCCGAAAATGACTGCAGTAGAGCAGGCAGAAGCCCAGCTCTCAGAGTTAGACCTGCTGGCCAGTATGTTCCCTGGTGAAAATGAGCTCGTAGTCAATGACCAACTGGCTTTAGCAGAACTGAAAGGTTGCATTGAGAAGAGGACGATGGAGGGGCGATCTTCAAAAGTTTACTTTACTATCAATATGAACCTGAGCATATCTGAAGAAGTAATGGTAACTCAGTTTTGTTTTTGGAAGACTTAGAACATATCAAGACTTAAAACAGCTCTTATAACATCTTTCTTCTTCTTCTCTTTTCCCTCTTCTTTTTCATCAGGGGATGTTTTCTTTGGCCTGCGTTCTTCCCTTTGAATATCCTGAAGTCCTGCCTGAAATTGTGGTCAGGTATGTTACAGAAATTCTGGCCAATTTTAGAGGTCAATATTAGTCACAAAACAAAAGCAGTTGTTGAGTTTGTTTTCTCTTCCAAGAAAATTGATTTAAATTTTTTTCTTGTGTCTTCAATCAGATCAGCATTACTAAGTAGATTGCAGCAGTCTCAGCTGAACACAGATCTGACCACCTATTTGCAGAAGAATTGTCTCGGAGATGTCTGTATACTGAATGCCACAGAGTGGGTCAGAGAACACGCCTCTAGCTATGTCAGCAGAGATGCTGTATCTTCCCCCACCACAGGAAGTATAGTCCAGCCAGTCGATCTCATTCTTACAAGGCTCTGGATCTACAGCCATCACATCTATAATAAATGGAAAAGAAAGAATATCCTAGAGTGGGCAAAAGAGCTTTCCCTTTTTGGGTTTAGCATGCCTGGGAAACCTGGTGTTGTTTGTGTGGAAGGCCCACAAAGTGCCTGTGAAGAATTCTGGTCAAGGTTTGCTGTCACATATTTTGTACATTGTGTCAATAATTACAATACAAAAGAAGATATTAAAGATGTGGAAATATGTGTGCCCCACAGGGTGTATCTCCACAGAATTCAGTCTCGACTCAGTGGGTAAGGCAGAAATCATACATAGTCAGTATTACTCCCCTCACCTGACACGGTGCTTGCAGGAGACGTTTTCTAAATATTTATCGAAGTCATTGCACCCCTGCCCAGGATACTAAGATCCCGTCAATTGGATTCCGTGGATCTGATTCTTCCCTCTTTTTACTGATGTTGTAAACTTACACCTTGTGAAATAGGAACTTTCTAGAAGCATTAGAATGCCAGTAGTCTGCTCATTTTTCTTTTGATAGTATAAATGGTTTTCTGAGGATTTCCTCGATTGCTTGAGAATTAGCAACTTTCACATTTCTAGAATACTGATAGAGGTGGTAATAATGGCAGTAAGTGAATCCGAGGGTGGGATCATGACCAGACTTATATTTCATTAAAATAAACCCCTCTGAAATAAAAGTAGATTTCCTTACTTATAGAAAAAGACACTAGTGAATTTGTTTTATAACCGCTGTTTTCATTGCTTTGGAATACACAACCCATTTTAAAAATTTCTTTTCAGACTCCGAAAATTAAACTGGAAGAGAATTCTGATACGCCATCGAGAAGACATTCCTTTTGATGGTACAGATGACGAACTGGAAAGACAAAGGAAATTTTCCACTTTTGAGGAAAAGGTGTTCAGTGTTAATGGAGCCAGAGGAAACCACATGGACTTTGGTCAGCTGTATCAGTTCCTAAATGCCAAAGGATGTGGGGATGTTTTCCAGATGTTCTTTGGTGTGGAAGGACAGTGACTGAACAGAAGAGTGAGTGAAAGTGTTTCATCACTGTTGGCCTTTTGATTCCCCCCCCACTCTTTCTTGAAAGATTAATTTTATTTTAATTCCATTCTAGAATGGTAGAAGGAAAAAATAAAACATGAGAAAGTAGGATAGTTTCAATGAAACTGTAAAAAATAAGTCATGATTGAAAGCAGAACTGAGTTTCAAATTAAGGTCTTTAATTTATTGATAGAAATTTTTGACCTATAAAGTACCAATTTTGAAAGAGAAATTAATTGTATATGAAGACAGTGTTGGTGGTCCACCTTGCTAGCTGTTCCCATTACTGTTTTCCTTTATCTGCCTTCACTAAGGAGCCTTGAAAGCCATCTGCTCACCCTTTCAGCCTCTTGAACCTACTCGAGGCCTAGAGAGACACGGGCGGATTCCAGGGAAAAACACTTTTTCCCAGATGAAAATGGTACATGCACCTGAGCCACCCCTCTTCCTGCCATGAATATGGAAGTGAAGGCTGGAGCCAGGGTGGGGCGGGGGTGTGGCCATCTCAACCACAGTGAAGGGTGGTGCAGAGGATCCCAGCGATGCCAGGCTCCATGCTGCTGGCCTGCTGACAAAAACATCAGCCCTTGGTGATTTCTAGACATCTTACTATGAAATAAAACGAGCTTTGTTTAAATTTCTGTGCGTGTTACTAGCAGTTGAAAGCTAGTTCATCAAACAGATTTTTAAAAATATTTAGTTTTGTGTCTACCCCAGACTGGCTTGCACCCTCCCTGTGGGCGTCTCCCGGTCAGGCTGAGTGATGCTACCGCCAAGATGGGATTTTTAATTTTTTGGATGTTTACTATTTTTCGGAAAAAAAGAGGCTTAAATCCACATTCCTTTGAGATTTCCTAGAGGTTGATGCAGGGACGAGAATTAGAGGCCGGGGACACAAGGGACCCGGGTGGCGCCTTCGGGTGCACTGGGTGCCCCGACTTGACCCAGAATCGCGGAAATGAAGCTGAAAGTGTTTCCCCTCAGGGACGATCCACATTTGGAATTTTGTAAACCTGCCCCCCGCACACTACTATCAATAGAATGCATTTTTATTAGAAAAGATAATCATTAGAGAAAATGCATAAGTAACTGGATTTAAAAGTCACCTATAATCCAGTGCTGAAGAAGACAACTTCAAATTTTGGTCTTAAATCTTATTTTTTTTCCCCATACATATGTGTTTTTATATCTAAACAATCCAATCCTACTTGCTACTTTGTATCTACCTTATTTTATTAAACACTAGGTTGTAAACATTTCTATGACATTAAATATTGTTCAATATTTCTAAACACGCTAATGTATTAGGTCGAGTGTTGCTCTGGCCAAGATGGGACTTTTTATCGATTTAATTCATTTCAGCGATTCACCGTTTTGATCATGAGGTCATATTGTTTTCAGGTTTAGGGTTTTTGTCATTTTTTTCTACCGGTGAAGGCGTGTGCCCACGACCTACTCCCTCCATTGAACTTCACCTCCAAGTAACCTCATTGATGAGCCACGAACTCATCGCTGACTTGAGGCCCTTGATGTTACAGCCCTCGTGCCTAACTCGGTTCCTTAAATCCCATTGACTGGCAACCAAGCCTTCAACACCGCGAGAGTTTGGGGGAACATTTTGGATCCCAATTATAACAAATATATACAGTATATCTGTTATAGATACAATATATATGCATTTGTATATCTATAGAGTATATATAAATCATATATATATGTGATTTAGCCACTCTCCAATTGTTTCCAATTTCATTTCTATTACAAAGTTTTAGGGGGCATTCTGAATGTATCTCTTTGTGTGCATTTTTCAGGCAAGGTCTAATTAGGAAAATAGAAATCATTTTATTGATTTATTCATTTTTTTAGAGTGGAGGCGTTTGAACCTAGGTCCTTGAGAATGAACTTTAGTTATTTAAAGAGAAAGCATTTAATAATAGAATTGATTAAAATAAAAAAGAATACTGAGATAACATAAAGGTCATCACTACAGGAAGCAGCTGCTATCTCTAGAGACAAGAAAAGAATAGATAGGACTAATCAGAACTAAGAAACTTGGAGAAGGTCTTTGAAATTTTCAGTTCGGTGATGCTTGGCTCTTGCTAGTCCTCGGAAGCTCCAAGAAGGATCCTCATGATACTGGGCCCCAAGGTGCTGACGAAGGGCGCTGCTGGCTGCCTTAGGAGCTCAGGGGCTGATGGAGCTGATACTGAGAACTCTGAGAAAAGCACTTGCCTGGTTGCTGCTGGTATTCCTAAAGTGTGCAATGAGGTCAATTCTGTGATTGTTGGAGCAAAGATGGAGACTACACCAAGTGCTGCTGCCAAGGACTGCAGTTGGAATGATGCCAACAGAGCCGGGCCCTTCTCCCTCCTCTTGCTTTCCAATCTTTCTCTAGTTCTCTTTTCGATGAAATTGAAAAGGAAGCCACCGGGATAAGGAGAAATAGCTCACACAGCTCTGTCATCATGGAGTTGAGTATGACAGCGTGTGTGCACATGAGACGACCAGCACGCACGTGTTTATGATTCTCTAGTGTGATTCTGAGGTGCAGCCACTAGGGTACAACAGGATCTATACATTTCAGAACTCGTGGTGCTTCTCCTGCCTCAGCCTCCTGAGAGTTGTTATCACAGGCGTGCACCCATCACCGCGTCTGGTTTCGTACTCAAATTTTAGCAAGAATGGAATCTTGTTAAAATGCAGACTCTGATTCAGTAGTTCAGGGATCGACCCGAGAGTCTCTTTTTCTTTGTTTTCCCTGGTACTGAGGATTGAACCCAGGGCCTTGGTCGTACTAGGCAAGTGCTCTACCACTGACCTCTACCGGCCACAAGAGATGGCCACAACAAACGCCCAGGGGATGCTTAATGATTGCATTTTTAAAAAAATTCAAACACCCAACACTCCTGCATTCGCAGTCACAAATATTGCTAGCCTTGTCTGGAAATTAGTGTACAGTTCTAGCCTACGTCCCATCTTCTTAGCAAGGGGAACTGCAGCTTCTGAAAGCGTAGGGCAGGCTCTAGCGCCACAAGGCCAACGCTTGACTTCCTATTGGTCAGAAATGACGACACTTAGCTAGGCGTGGCTTTCATTGTGACGCCTACAGCGAGCGAGGGTCAGAGATGCCGCGGGAGACGGGAACGGAAGTGGGGGAAAGAGGGCGGGGCGGGAGGCGGAAGGGGAGGACCCGGGGAAGTTGTTATAGTGAGCCCCCTTCCGGCGCCAGGGGCCGGAAGTTGTGGCCCGGCGTTGTCAACCTGGGGATTGCGGACGGAGATCGCGGCCGCGACTGAGACCATGGGCGGGAAGAACAAGCAGCGGACCAAGGGGAATCTGAGGGTGAGTGCGGGCTGGCGTGGCCGGCCGGGTTGTTCTCGCGCAGCTCTCGTCTCCGCGGGCGCTCAGCCCCGGGGTGTCTGGAGCGCGGCAGTGGAGAGGCGTGTTTCCGCGTCGAGTGTGACCTCTCTGTTGTGTGTGCGTCCCCGAGGGCGGGGTGGCTTATCTGAGCAGAATGGGGAATTGTGAGAGAAAAGATGTTCCGTACCAGCACCGTGCCCACCAGAGCACGTACCCACGATATCCATTAACGGATGGTTCGGTGTCAGCTTCAACTGCAAGGTTACCTGGCTGAGGTGGCGGGTGTAGGGGGCTGGGAGGTGGAGGACTTGGTTGTGGTAGGTAGGATAGCTCAATTTCCTTCCTTTTCCCAGAAACCTATAGTGGATCCTCACATTCCCCGGGACGAAGGCCAGAGCCCTCAGATGGCATACTGTACTTGGTTTCTGGTCTACTAGTCACTCCTTTCCATCTCGGCCTCGTCTTCAACTCTGTCTTCCTCGCTCACTGCATCCCGCCTAACTGATCTTGCTGTGCCTTGGCCTTGCCTGGCACACGTGCCTCCAAATTTTGCTCTGTGCAGCTCAGCGGGGTCTTCCGTGATCGCCCCGTTTTAAATTGTAGCTGCCCTCTATTCCCTGTTCTCCATTCGCACTTTATTTTACTACGTTGTACGGATGACTTCTACTATGTAACTTACTGTGTCAAATACACTGAAGGCAGGTAAGTTTATTTATTTTTTTGGTGCTGGGGATCGAATTTAGGGACCCTGTGCTTGCTAGGCAGGCACTCTAACCACTGGGCTAAATCCCCAGCCCCGAGGTAGGCTATGTTTTTATCTGCTGCTCTTGTTCCAAGGGATGTATAATAGTTATATTTTTTATGTTGCTAGCTTTGTTATATCACAGTCTAATTTTATGAGAATGTATTTTTCCTGTTTCTGGAGTCAGTTAATTCTAGTTATTTTAGTACCACATTTTCTTAGATCTGCCAATATGTATTGGAAGGTAATAATATAAACATTTACTTTAAATACTGTACTAAGTATTTTACTTGCATTATTATTTAATGTTTTATTTTCTTTTTAAAAAATCCTTTAAAAATCCTTTGTTGTTTAAAAATCAATTAGTCTGTTTATTTTTATTGCAATACTGGATATTGAACCCATGGCCTTGGGCATTGTAAATGCTTAAACACTGAGCTACATCCCCAGCCTGCCTTTTAAAAAATTTTGAGGCAAGTTCTCAATAAGTTGCCCAGGCTGCCCTCTAACTTGGAGTCCTCTGGCCTCAGCCTTTGGAATAGCTGTGATTCACCCCACCAGCCACTCCACCAGCTCAGTTTGTTACTTTTGAAAAGTTCTTAAAATGAGCTAGAGTTGCAAGAATTTTGGAACAACACATCCATATATTCTTTTCCTGGATTCACCAATTGTTGCTATTTGGTTACATTTGATTTCTCTCTTTTAGTATGTGGATTTTTCTGAACCTTATGTGAGTTGGTACTCAACTCCTGAATACATCAACATGTATCTTCTAAAGATAATACCATTCTTCTACATAATTATGAGTAATTAAAACATACAGAAACTAATTAAGGTGTAATACTTTGTTTTATTCTTCAAGATATTTTATTTTAGAAATAATTGGCATCCAGTCTAGGATCACTCATACTATTTTGCTGTCATTTAGGTCCCTTTGACCTGGACAATTTATACTCCCCCCCATGGGGAGAGTCAGGGACATTTGGTTTTACTTAATTTAATTTACCTAATTGCTTCATAATAATTAAAATCAGGTTAAGTAATTTTTGGCAGGGATGCTTCATGTATGATAGGTCTTTTTCAGTGCATCATACCAGGAACATATAACTTTTGATTATCCCATTATTAGTGAAATCTGTTTAGTCAGATTCAGTTAAGGTGGTATCCTTGTAAAGTTATGTTTTTCCATTGGCTGCTAATGAATAGTATGTGGAGTGATAGTTTGAGACTGAATATACTGTTCTCTCTCACAAACTTTCACCTAATGGTTTTAGCACCGCTTGATGATTCCTGCTTTAATTAATTATTATTATTATGGCTTTTTTTGTGTGTGCTGGGGATTGAACTCAGGGCCTTGCATTTGCTAGGCAAGCATTCTATCACTGAGCTAAATCTTCAACCCTAATTATTATTATGGTGGTTTAAAAAGTCACGTTTAATATTGATAATGGTCCAAATAATGAGTTACCTTGATCCCATTTTAAAGATATGGAGGCTGAGGCAGGAGGATCACTAAGTACAGCCTGGACTACACAGTGAGACCCTGTCTCAAAAAAACCAAACAACATAAAACAGAACAACAACAACAGCAAAAAGATGATCAGATCTGATATTTAGAGAAGTTAACTTTTCTAAGCTCATGTAGCCAGGAAGTTGCAGAGCTGCGATTGAATTCCAGAGAGTGGCGTATATTGAGCAGAAAACTGAGTACTGCTTGTGATGATAGACAAAATCTACTGTTCTTAAACTATTAGTTTGATGATACAGACTTGCAGGAAGATATAATGTATTAAAAATTACGATACAGATATGAGCAGAGAGGATGAGAGAACAGAAAGTACAGCGACTGACCTCAGGGAGATAAGTGTTACAAACATGAGCGTTTCGAAGGACGAGTAGAAGTCTATCAGGTACTGAAAAGGAAGGAAGAGTTTTCAGATGGGGAGAAAAAGATTATACAAAGATTGAATTGTGAAAGGGCATATAACAGTCAAGGATCCTGGAATTCCATTTGGGACTGGAACATTTATGATAGCAAAATTGAGAGAAGAGAGAGGTGGAGAGGCAAGGTAAGGAAAGAATGGCAGTCAATCAGATTAGGCAAAAAGAGGACAGGTGGTGAAAGATCTTTTAATTCTCCAGTTTGCTCTTTCAACTGTAGACTCTGGATTGCTATCTTAAATGCCTATAAAAGCTAGGCACAAAGAACTTAGAAATAGGCTTTTTTTTGGTGCTGGGGATCGAACTCAGGGCCTTATGCTGGATAGGCAAGCACTCTAACCACTGAACTAAATCCCCAGCCCCAGAAATAGGCATATTATGTGAAGAATTAACTGCCAAAAACAGAGTCGGGGTTCTTAATTTTTTTTGAACTATGAATGTAAGTAACCTAGAAATACATCATAGTAGTAAAGATACTGAATAAAAGATACAATTAGTATATTTTAAAAGTTTGTTATTTTTAAATTGGAAATAGAAACATGATACCTTTCGTTCTGCTGCTAGTATTACTGTCAGCTCAGGAATTCCTAGTTCAGCATGCAGACTTAACTTCTTTAGTAGTAATTATTTTTTACTATTTCATAAAATTGTTTACAAATGACATTATAGATAAAATTCTTGCATCTAACTGTCACGATTTAGGTTTCAAAATTGTATTGTAATTCGCTGACTTCCTTTGGAGCTCTTTTATTTATTTACCAGTACTGAGAAAGGTGAACTGAATAATGAGAGTTCATTTTAATAAAGTTTTAAAATGAAGATCTTTCTTGGCCTTACTCTTAAATGGCACATTTTGAAAAAAATGTAATTCTGGCCATCTTTTCATTACTGGTCATTTAGTTCAATTTATATAGTAGGCCTAATCACTCATTGTTAAATGAGATTCCAAAAACGATTTTTATGTCTGAGCAGTTTACATATCCAAATGACATATTTAGGTAACCTTTTGCAGATATCCTTGGAAATAAAACATAGATGTGTGTCGTTGAGTTGTAACGTCATCTTGGTGGTTGAACTAAGGCAACAATGCTGAACCTTTTGGTGACCAAGTGCCAAACTGTGGCCTCAAATGTACTTATCACAAAGTGCCAACACTGCAATTAAACCTGAATACTGAGGTTTTAGTTTAGAAAAAAACAAATCTACATTAACATCTTTTGTCTTAAAAACAAAACGCAAGGGCTCAAGATTTAGCTCAGTGGTTAGAGTGCTTGCCCAGCAAGTGCATGGCCCTGAGTTCGATCCCCAGCACCAAAAAAACCCAAAATATGGTAACATGTGTGCCATAGGTTCACTATCACTGAACTAAGGTATTTCCCCTCAGATGATGAAAAGTAAATTTCTTTCAATATTTCTAATATTTTCAACTGGCTCTCTTTTAGAACTAGGAGACAGCTGTACAGTGTGTTAGTCAGCCCTCTGGATCAAAACAAAAGAGTAGTACATCTCATATCGTGACCCTTGTATTGATTTTTGTGTCCATGATGATGTAGTTTTACCCCAGAGTGGTCAGACAAGGTTTTAAGTGTGTGGGAATGACTATGTCTGCTCTTGAGGAACTCTGAATCAGAAAGTCGCTGTCATTAGCTCTGTCCCGTGGCAATTGCTTAATAAATATTTGTTCAATGAGTGAAAAGATCAGCCTTATTAATTTTGCATCATCACATAGTACATATATGTATATATAAATGCTCTTTACATGAGAGTAAGAAATAAAAATTTCTTACAGTAGTATTTATGAAAATTTTACCATCTGTGACACATTCTGGTTTTTAAATTTGTATTGTTTCATCATGAGATGCAAATGGATTGTATCCACAGTTTAAAAAACATTGTTCTAATGTTTAGGAAATCAGAAAAAATCTCCAAAAACAGAGCATTATTGGCAGGTTTTTTTGTTTTTGTTTCTTTTTTTGGTTTTTTGAGCCAGTGTCTCACTGTGTAGTTCAGGCTGACCATGAGCTCACTATGTAGCCTGGGCTGGCCTCGAGCTCACAGCAATCCTCCTGCCTCAGCCTCCCGAATGCTAGGATTATAGGTGTGGGTCACCACGCCCTGCCTGACAGGTAGGTTCTTGATGACAGAAATCTTTGTCACAATAGAGGAAGTTTTAGCCTAGGAAAAAAAACTTCAAAAATTTGTTGTAATCATAAGAATTGTCAAAGAATTGCAAAATTAAATATTGAACTCTTCTTGGGCTCTGACTTTTTTCTCCCTACTTTCTTAGCCTTCAAATAGCGGTCGAGCTGCGGAACTACTTGCCAAAGAAAAGGGAACAGTGCCAGGATTTATCGGTTTTGGGACATCTCAGAGTGACCTAGGCTACGTTCCTGCTATTCAAGGGGCTGAAGAGATTGATGGTCTCGTAGATTCGGATTTTCGAATGGTGCTGCGGAAACTTTCTAAGAAAGATGTCACAACAAAATTAAAAGTAAGTTTTCTTGTTTCCGTAAAAGTAATCAAGATTACGTTTTTGTTAAACATGTCATTAGCATATTTAATGTAAAGAAAAATGGCCAATAATTTATCATTAATTCTTTACAGTTGCACTTTTTCTGTGAGATAGACTTATCATGTTTATTTGACAGTTATACTCTGGGTTATAAATTAGTTTTTTGCTTGGGACTTTTTTGAAACACTTTGGAATTTTTAACTTTCAGTTTTTCCCGAAAGGGAATGTCATTTTTGTGTTTTATTTTTTGTGGTGGAGTCGTGCCCTGTCATCCGGGTTGGTCCAAGACTTCTGGGCTCAGGTGATACTGTTATCTCAGCCTTCTGGGTAGCAGGGAATAGAGATGAGTGCTATTGTGCTCACACTGGTCCTGTGATTTTATTATTAATCATTTGGTTTTGGTTTTTTTGCTAGTTAGAGACCAGCTTGTGTAATTCAGGCTGGCGTCTAGCTTGCAGCAATCCTGCCTCAGCCTCTCGAGTGCTGGGATTACAGGCGTGCGCCACTATGCCTGGTGATCCTGTAGTTTTCAATGGTTTTTTTCTTTGTATACATTTAGTTTTTTAAAAAAACCGTGAAGTTTCTACCATAGTAGCCTGAAAGAGCGCTTCATGTTAATCCTGTGTGGCGCAAAACATAAATAATGTGTTCTCTCATGAAATAAAATAGACTAAGCTTCTCAAACAAAATAAATACAATTAATAGCCAAAATTATGGCTATTAATCCTAGTGATGTTAATTTACTTTTAGGCTATGCAGGAATTTGGAACCATGTGTACAGAGAGAGAAACAGAAATTGTTAAAGGAGTTCTTCCATATTGGCCAAGAATTTTCTGCAAAATTTCACTTGTAAGTATTAAGACTGTACTAGTGACTAGTTCATCTTGGTTTTTTTTTTTAGTTGTTGGGTTTTTTTTTTTTTTTTTTTGGTCCTGGGGATTGAATTTGGCCTTGTACTTGCTAGGCAGGCACTCTACCACTGAGCTAAATCTTCAGCCATCAGTTGTATTTTTTTTGTTGAAGTCATGGGGAATGTCAAATTGAAGGACTGAATTTGGTGTGGAGGTTTTAAAATGTGTCAACATTGTTATGCAGTTTGGTTTATGTTAGGTTGTAAAGAGTATCTACAGAGTCTGTATTTTAAGAAATTAGATTACTAGAGAATTAACCCTGAAGCTTTTCAGTCAAAATAAATTGTATTCCCCCGTATATTTGCTGTAGAAGATTGAGAATGAATTATTTAATTATTTAAAATCCAACCCTGAACTTGTCTTTTTTTATGCCTGCCTCCACCCAGTTGAACATGACAATCATAGTATCATTGGGAAAGGGGAAGAAGGAAGAATTATTTTATATAATTTCTGATTTTAAAAAACCCTAATTCTCAGTATTTCAAAACATTTTTTTTCTTTCCTTTTTTCTGTTTTGGTGCTGGGGTTGAAGCCTTGTGTATGTAAAGCCTGAACTCTAGCCCTGAGCTGTGCCCCAGCCTCTTAAGGTGAATTCTTAGTAATGGGTCTTAGTAGCACATCTAAAACTTCTGTATTTGTGTGTGTTTGTAAATGATATTTATGTGTTCAATAGGATCATGATCGCCGGGTTCGAGAAGCCACTCAGCAAGCTTTTGAAAAACTTATCCTTAAAGTAAAGAAACACTTAGCTCCGTATTTAAAAAGTTTAATGGGATATTGGCTAATGGCTCAGTGTGATACATACACTCCAGCTGCGTGTGCGGCAAAAGATGCGTTTGAAGCAGCCTTCCCTCCGAGCAAGCAACCTGAAGCCATAGCTTTTTGTAAGGATGAAATTACAAGCGTAAGTTTTTGGATCCATTCTTTATTTATTTTTTTTCTTACTGTGTTACATTGTAACTGTCATTGTAGCTGTATTGGGGGAAAAACTGTTTTCTATACTCTCACACCATAGTCCACACAGATGTCTGTATCCTCACAGTGTGTGGTAATTTCTCCCCACCAGCTGAGCGTTCTTTCCTTTTAGTTTCCTTTGATGCTGTCCACCTGGAGATAGCATCAGATGCCGCAGGTTGAAGGCTCAGTTCCTGAGGCTGCCCCGCTTCAGACCCAGTCGCAAGTCTGGGCTTTTGAGACTTCTGATTGGTTACAAATTGGGATTCCTACAAATTGAAGCCCCCTCCTCAGGATAATTTTACCTGATTGGCTTAAAGATCTCAGGAAAATACTCCTACATTTACCAGTTTATTATGGAGGATATTTAAAAAGATACAAATAATCAGGCTGATAAAGATAATTAAATAGGACAAGGTCTGGAAGAGTCCTGGGTTGGTCGCTGTGGAATTGGAGTGTGCTGCCCTCCTGGCATATGGATGAGTTCTTATTTGCCTTCCTGCATACCTCCATGCATTCAGCCGCCCAGAGGTGCGCTGGGCTGACTTTTTTGGTTTTTCTGGGGATTTCGTTGCATAGGCATGATTGAAGCATGGACAACCCTGTTGAAATGTGATTGGACAAACAGATCCTTCTTTTTTTTTTTTTTTTTTTTTTTTTGGTGCTGGGGGTGTTGAACTCAGGGCCTTGTGCTTTTGAGGCTAGTGCTCTAACCACTGAGCTAAATCCCCAGTCCTTTCAGGGATTCTTAGAAATGAATTTTACTTAACTGTTCGATAAAATCTGAAGGCTTTGGTGTTTTGGTTTTTTTTTTCCCCCTCTAGGTGCTGCAGGACCATCTTCTAAAAGAAACACCTGACACACTTAGTGACCCACAGTAAGTTACATTGTTTTTATGCTGTGGGCTGAGTTAAGTGCTGTTACTTGCCAGTTATCTTGTTATTTATCTTGAATTTTCTGGGAGCTGCTCATTGTTTCTATTTGAAAGATTTTTAGGTTTTCTCACATTTATCTTTTGACGGTCATAGAGACTATTTGAAGGTATGTTTTGTTTTGTTTTTTTTGAGACAGGGTCTCCTTATTTATGTAGTTCAGGCTGGCCTTGAACTTGCTTACTGTCTAGCCAGTGGTGGTGAACCTATGACACACGTGTTGTTTTTCTTTTAAGACAAAAGATGTTAATGTATGAGTTGTTTTTTCTAAACTAAAACTTCAGTATTTAAGTTTAATTGGAGTGTTGACACTTTGTGATAAATAAGTGGGTTTTAGGTTGCAGTTTGGGCACTTGGTCTCTAAAAGGTTTGCTATCACTGGCTAGCCTGAGCTGGCCTCGAATTTGTGGCTATTCTCTGCCTCAGCCTCCTGAGTGCTGGGATTATAGGCATGTGCTACCATGCCTGGCTAAGTAGTTCTGCTGAAAGAGTAGTAAACTATTTTATGTTTGCTGCTATTTTCTAATTAAACTTTTTAAATAATCTATAAGGGAATATAGTCAGAGAGGCCTTGATACCTTGCTTCTGAGGGTATGTACTTGCTCACTTATTTCAAGCCATGGCTAGCCTGAACTATGTGGCAAGACCCTGTCTCAAAAACCAAAACCAAACCAAAACAAGACCAAACAGATGTATTACAGTAAAAAAATTTCCATTAACCCCTCATAAAATACTCTCCCTCACTTTGAATATACTTAATCGCCTCATTCTTGCCACCTTCTGAAGCAGTTCAGAAGTTCTCTCTCTTTTTATTTTTTTCCTGAAGTTCTCTTTCATGGCCGTCTTTTGTTGTACTGTCACGGTGGCCCTGATGTCCTGAATCTATTCAAAATACTGACCTTTCACGGTCACTTTGACTTCAGGGAAGTCATAGGTGAACGGTGCCAGAGCTGGTGAGTGACGTGGGTGAGGAGACACTGCTGTTTTGTGAGCTGCCTTTGGCTGGGCGGCACTCGCCAGCAGCATTCACTCTTTCTGTTCACATCTCATGAGGACACTCATGGAAGACGGCTTCCAGAACCGCTTCAGAAAGGGGCAGGAATGATGTTAGAAGTGCGTTCCAAACGGGCGGGAGTATTTCAAGGGTGATTAATGGCAATGTGTCCTTCAGTGTGATTTTTTTTTTTTTTTTTTTGTGCCGGAGATCGAACTCAGGACCTTGTGCTTGGTAAGCAAGCACTGTAATCACTGAGCTAAATCCCCAGCCCTCATTGTGATTTTTTAAAAACATTTAAACATTCACTATAGTTTGCCTTATTCTTAATCCTTACTTTTATTTATTTTCTTTTAAAATCAAGAACTGTTCCAGAGGAAGAAAGAGAAGCTAAATTCTACAGAGTTGTGACGTGTTCTTTATTGGCATTAAAGAAATTGCTTTGCCTTTTACCTGATAATGAGCTTGATTCTCTGGAGGAGAAATTTAAATCTCTGTTATCACAGAATAAATTTTGGAAGTATGGAAAGCACAGTGTACCTCAGGTATCTTAATCTATTTTTATTCTTAAAATATTTTAAAACATTTTTCCGATTTGTCCCCCGATCTTACTAGATGTTTATTGTTTAGATTTAAAATTTTCTAAGCACATTCCTGAGGCAGATCATTCAGAACTGAATTATCTCTTACTGAGTGTTTTTTTCTATTTCTTCTTCTCTTTCCTCTCTTCCTCCTTCATCTCCTTCTTCATGCTGGGACTTAAACCCTGGGGCTTCACATGCTGAATATGTTCTGTACCACTGAGCTACACTCCCAACTCCCTATTTTTACTTTTTTGTTTAGTTTGGGAATCAGGTTCAGAGTTGAGTTATATTCCTTTGTTCATGGCATTTAAGATCGTTATGTATGCAAGACTTTTTATTTAATGTGCTTGTTCTCTTTTTGTACCTGTCTCCTGTTCCTTTTCCACTGCTAGTAGCTGAATTATTTTGCTAGATCTAGTTTCTATATTTTGTGTAGTCCACACTCGTCATTCATTGTGGTTTTGTTCTGTAACTTCAGCATAAGCACGGAACTAGTGAATACTGAAATGTTGCTCTGGGGAAATACAGGATTAGGTTTCTGTGTCTAAATATGTAACCTTGTTTTATGTATTTGTAAAGGCACCTTACTTGATATAGGTATTTTTGATTCTTTAACATTGAACTCATTGCCAGAAACGCTGGAGCTCATGCCTGGATGGAGCTTATCTAACACATTTTCTCAGGAAGGCACATCACAGCCTTCACGCACTTACATACAATCGACAACACTGTAGCACTACACATAGAGGCTGCTTAAAACTTGAAAATCACGGCTGGGGATTTAGCTCAGTGATTAGAGTGCTTGCCTTGCAAGCACAAGGCCCTGAGTTTGATGCCTGGCACCACAAAAAAAAAAAAACCAAAAAACTTGAAAATCACCAACCAAGACTAAGAATTTTGAAAAATGTGGTAAATAGTCTGTGGAAAGGGTACTTACCATAGAATGAGAGCTGAAATAAGAAGACAAAACATCCATCATCTTGTTTGACCCCCGCTAGGAAAGTGCATTTTCAGAATTCTTTTTTCTATTTTATACCCTTTGTATTGTAGAATAATGTTTTATAACATTCTCCACAATGAATGTGCCTTTAGGGTTTTTATTGCTACTGTGAAATGGACTTTTTTTTGTTGAGGAGGTGCTAGGGATTGAACTCAGGGCCTTGTGCTCTACCACTTCAGCTAAATCCCCAACCCTGAAATGAGCTTTTTAATTACATTTCCTATTTTGTTTCTGCCAATGTATAGGAATTCTGTAATTCTTTATGTCAGTTTTATATTCAGTAACTCATACGTAGACTCCTGTTCTAATTGTTTGTGTCTAGGTCTTCTTGAATATATTTATAGCTTATTGTTGCAATTATAGTTATTTGGGTTCCATTCCAAATCTTTTTTTTTCTTGTTTCTTTGTATTGAGTGGATCCTCCAGTGCTCTTTCAGAAGGAGTAGTGAGGGCTGGGGATTTAGCTCAGTGATTAGGGTGCTTGCCTTGCAAGTGCAAGGCCCTGAGTTCGATCCCCAGCACCCCAATACGTAAATAAATAAAAGGAGTCGTGATAGCTGACATTTTTTTCTTGTTCCTAATTTGAATGGAAATAGTCTTGCACTTTTATTATTAAGTATGATGTTTGCTGTAGAGTTTATAAGGTTTAAACACTGTCTTTTTATTCATAGTTTGCTGAGTATTTCTATCGTGAATGAATGCTGGAATTTTCTTCGTCACTTCTGATATGTTTATATGAACATACAGCTTTTCAGCCTTGTTTTTAAAACACCAATTTAAGAATTTGCTGCCTTTTTAAATGTCATGTCATTTAAAAAACTGTAGATTTTATTTTATTTTTTTGAGACAAGGTCTCACTATGCAGTTCAGGTGTATCCCAGGCTGGTCTTGAACTTGCAGCGATCCTCCTACCTCAGCCTCCTGAATGCTAGGATTATAGGCATGAGCCACCATACCACAGCTACTCTTCGGATTTTAATTTTGTACTGCTTTATACATAAATACGATATTTTCCAGGGTGAAATATGGATTACTTTAATCGCAGAAAATACTTTCTTTATTGTAAACCTTCATTTAGGTTTGCCGTACATATTTTTACTTTGTATTAAGTTTTTTTTTTTTTTTGTGCTAGGGATCAAACTCAGGGCCTTGTCTTGTTTTGTTTTTAAAAAATACTTTACTCTCATTCTTTTTTTTTTTTTTTTTTTTTTGGTGCTGGGGATTGAACTCAGGGCCTTGTGCTTGCTAGGCAAGCACTCTAACCACTGAGCTAAATCCCCAGCCCCTTTACTCTCATTCTTGAAAGGTATTTTTACCCCATACACTGTAGAGTTACATGTTGACAGTTAGGTTTGTGTTGAGGGTAGTGTTCTAGTCTTCTGATTTAAATTGTTGCTGTTGAAGTCAGTCTCACTGTCCTTCCTTGGATGGTAATTTGTCTTTTACCTCTGGCTACTTTTAAAAGATTTACTGTGTTTTTGTACTTGTACTACCATGTGTTTTGGGATTGGTTTCTTTTGATGAATCCATGCGTATCCCTTGAGATTTGGTGGGCTCGAGTCTGTGGATTGGCTCTGTAAACTTCTAAACATTTTCTCCAGTTATTTTCTTTGCCTCTTTGTCTCTCTTCTCTTCCTTTAGGACTTCATTTAAATATATTTTAAATCCTCTTAGTCCATCTTCTCTTGTGCTATCTTTGATGTTTTTCATCTTTTTGTCTCTTTGTTGTTTTGTAGATGATCTCTTTTGCTTCACCTTGCAGTTGATGGATTTTCTCTTTATCTGTATCTAATCTGCTTGTTTTAGTCTATTTCTGCTGTGATAACAAAATGCCTTAGACTGAATCATTTTTAAATCTTAGGAATTTATTTCTCGCAGCTCTGGAGAAGTTCTGGAAGTCTGTGATCTGCTGTTGTAGCAGATTCTGCGTCTGGCGAGGGCTTGCTTTGTCTGCTTTAGAATGGCATCTTCTTGCTGTGTCTTCGCTTAGTGGAAGGGCCAGAAGGGCCAGAAAGGCCAGAAGGGCAGGCTCTTTCCTTTTCGTACAGTCGCTCAAGCCATTCATGAGGTTGGAGCCCTTAAGACCTAACCACTTTGCAAATTCCTCTCCTCTTAAACCTGCAGCATCATGTTGGCATGTGAGTTCCAATATAAATATATGAGTTTTAGAAGAACACAGACCACAGCACTACCCTTAAACTATGAATTGGGTTTTAAATTGAAATTATTTGTTTTTAATTTAGGAATTATGCTTGAGTCTTTTTCAGATCTCCTCTGTTTTTTCTAGGATTCCTTTTCCTGCAGATCTCTTTAAACTTTTGTTTAAATATAGTAAGCAGTATCATTTTGGAAGTTTGTGAGTAATAATTTCTAAGATTTAAGACCTCATATTTTTATGTTTTCTTTTGTTTCTGCTGATCGTGACTCATGGTGTCTTGTTTTTTATTTCTTTGGCTGCGTTGCAGACCCCAGAGGAAGTGTCCTGCTACTAAAAAGGATTTGTGTTCACTTTAGCCAAAGAAAAAGTTAAATTAATTTCTTCTGACTTCAGTTTTGTCTTGGTTATTCCTAATGGCCGATCCTAATGTCTTTTCACCCATTTACTACTCTTAAGAAAATTTCAGAAAAGATTTTTGTAACTCTTTTAGTTTTATCAGTGGGGGGATTATTGTGAATAATCTTATTTGCCACTACCATAAATAAATCTTAAACTTTACTAGGTTTTAATGTAATTTAGCTTTCTGTTTCTTTGTTTAGATCCGCTCAGCGTATTTTGAGTTAGTTTCTGCCTTGTGCCAGCGCACTCCACAGCTGATGAAAGAGGAAGCGTCCAAAGTGAGCCCATCTGTTCTACTTAGCATTGATGACAGTGACCCCATTGTCTGCCCAGCTCTCTGGGAGGCTGTACTCTATACACTCACGACTATTGAGGTAGGTCAGAGATGCACTTTGGTACGTGAGGGGGGACTTACCTTCCTACTCATATTTTAGAACCTTTAGATACCATCAGATTATTAGATTTAAAACTCTCTGGAAAGTGGTTATTTTTTGGGGGGGGAAATATTTAAATATAAATTTGGTATAAATCTTAAACTGACTAAAAATGACAGTTTTTATTTTACTTTCTGTTTATCCTTATGTCCCATTGCCATCAGCATATCTGAATCTTAATATTTGAGGAAAAATACAGCTTGTTGTTTCAAGAAAGTAGCTTTTATAGAAGTCCTTTCTATTAAATAATTATTTCTGGTCAGTGTTATCCTATAAGCATATGGAATGTGTGATTATTATATGTAATACATACATACCTTTTAATAGCGGTGAGAGATTTTTTTAGCCTTTTAGAGGTAAAATACTTGAATTTTGAGAGCCTGTATGTCATTGTGTCTCTTAACTGGAAATATACTCATGATCGCTAAGTACTTCTGTAATATTTTCTTTGGTTAGGACTGTTGGCTTCATGTAAATGCAAAAAAAAGTGTGTTTCCTAAGCTGTCAACTATGATTCGTGAAGGTGGCCGGGGCTTAGCTACTGTCATATATCCTTACCTTCTGCCGTTTATTAGCAAACTCCCTCAGTCCATTACAGATCCAAAGTTGGATTTCTTCAAAAATTTCCTCACCTCTTTGGTTACAGGGTAAGGAATTTAAATTCTCAATTTTCTTTCTTTTTTTTTTTTTGATGCTGGGCTCAAACTCAGGGCCTTGCGTTTGCTAGGCCGGCTCTCTACCGCGTGAGCTAAATCCCCAACTAAATTCTCAATTTTCAAAGCAAAAGATACTATCTTATTTTTATTCTCATCATTTTCTTTCCTATTTGAACTTCTCCAAATTATTTTGCTGCTTATTAAACACTCGTAAAGTTTTTAGAAAAATACAGTTGGATTTCTTTTTCTTCCATTCTCTGCTTCCCTCCTTCCCTGCCTCCCTCCCTTCATTCTCCCTTCTGGTCTCCCTCCATTCTCCCTTCTGGTCTCCCTCCTTCCAAGACTCTCCTCTCTCTCTCTCCCTTGTTTCTTTTCTTGGTCTCACTGTGTTGCCCAGACCAGACTTGAATTCTTGGGTGCAGATGATCTTCCTGTCTTAGCCTCCTGAGTAGCTGGGATTTACAAGTGAGGACTGCTCCTAGCTCAGAATTCTTTTAATACTTTCAAGGTTTCTGCGGTAGTACCTAGCATAAAGTTCAGTATGGTGAAGCTCGAAGATGTTGGTAAATACAAATGCCCAGATACAGAAAATGAGCCAGTTAAGATTTTTTAAAAGTTCACTAAAATTAAGCATTTATAGCTATTTATTTATTTATTTTTATTTTAATGGTACATTTTAGATGTACATAGTGATAACATTCATCATAGGGGATTTGTACCTGTACATGATATATCTTGTTGCTTCTTTTTTTCCCATTTCCCTCCCCTCCCTTTACCCCCTCCTCCCTCCTTATTTACAAAAGCTTTGTTTCCATTTTTTCCTTCCATTTCTTATTTCTCTTGTCTCTCTGTTCCTTTCCCCCTCCCTTGTTGCCTTTCCTATTTGGACATTTATTTATAGCTATTTAAATTAATACTGAAAAATTGCTTCACTGCAATTGTCGAAATTAATAAAAATATAATTTTATTCATGATTAATTTTTTAAACTATACCATTTTTTTCTTTTGATTAAGTCCTATCTTTCACATTTATTGGTGGATTAATTCATGAGCAGAAAATAAATATCTTTTGTAAATACAGTTCTGAAAATTTGTTCTTTCTGTTCATAATTCTTCACATTTATATTCTTATTGGTTGCATCTATTTTGGTTGTTCTTAGTTTTTGGTTTAAGAGTTTTCTTTTTTTCTTTTTTTTAAAGAGTTTTATTTTTAAAACATTTTCTTTTGTCGTGTTGACTTTTCAGTGTCTTCATTTTGGTGATTTTGAGTTCTTATTTCTTCCTGAAAGAGTAGTCCATAATTATTTCTTGTTTCATAGGCTGTCAGCAGAGAGAATCAAAACCAGCTTTTCAGAGTGCTCGGCAGTAATATCTGCTTTTTTTGAATGTTTACGTTTTATAATGCAACAAAATTTAGGTGAGCAAGAAATGGAACAGATGCTCGTCAATGACCAGGTATTTATACCATGAAAATTAGCAGTGCCTTTGCCCATTGATTATAAAGAGTGTGTTTTATAGCCATTTTAGTAGTTAGCCTTCCATGTAAAGATTTCATTATTGTAGTTTACAAATTGAATAATATGTATTTCTGACCAGGTAAGTAATAATTCTGTACTGTCAGTTGCTGGTGTAATATCATAATGCCTGAGGTAGGCATTATGCTGATTAAATACACCCAGGATCAGGATTTAAAAACTTTTCTGGAGAGGTGCAGCACAAAACAGAATTCGGAGGATGCCATATGTGATCTTTTGCATTAAGTTTAAATTATGCAGTAATTATCTTGTTAATTCTAAAATACTTGAATTCGTGTATCTTCTTGTGAATAGTTGGGCTTGGCTTTTAGATTTAGTGATGAGACTGGGTTCTGACCTACGGTTCTTTGTTTTTTTTTGTTTTTTTTTTTTTGTGGTGCCAGGGATCGAACTCAGGCCCTTGTGCTTGCAAGGCAAGCACTCTAATCACTGAGCTAAATCCCCAGCCCCCCTGACATACGGTTCTTTTTTTTTTTTTTTTAATTTTATTTTAAACCAAGAACATGTATTGGTACATTCTACATACAATGGTCACATTCATTACATTAATTCTGTACCTATACATGATGTATCTTGGAACATACGGTTCTTTATGGTAGGAAGTTAGTGAGATTATAGAAGCTCAGGTCTTAGTTGATATGTCAGATAGTTAGCTTCGTATTTTAAGAAAAACTTGTGAATTCTGTGGGTCTTAAGTGTCTTTTATAATGGCTTATTGTCTCATATCTTAGATGTGCCTCTAATTAAGGCAGAAAAGCAAAAAACTTGGATATTCCCATAAGATGCAAAGAAAACTAGATCATGATCAGTTATATAAAGAAGTAATTCAAGTGGAATATGACAAAATCAGTATGCTTTTTGTGTGACAGGAAAATGATCTTTGAACTATGTTTGTTTTTTTTTAATTTTTTTTTTTTTTACCAAGAACATGTAGTGGTACATTGTATACATAATGTTCACATTCATCAGGTTATTTTGTACCTGTACATGATGTATCTTGGTTTTCCACCCCTTTCCCCACCCTTCCCTTGTCTTCCCCCCTTCCCTATTTACAGCAGGTTTATTTATATTTTCCCATTTTTTCCCTTTCCTCTTTCTTTCCTTTTGAACTATGTTTAAAGTTAACTTCTTTTATATTTTTTACCTTTTCTTTCAGCTGATCCCCTTTATTGATACAGTTCTTAAAGACCCAGGATTGCCACACGGGCAACTATTTAACCATTTAGCAGAAACTTTAAGTTCCTGGGAAGACAAAGCAAATGTGGAAAAAGATGAAACTACTCATAACTTGGAGAATGTACTGCTAACTTTCTGGGAAAGATTGTCAGAGATCTGTGTCAAGAAAATCAGTGAGCCCGAGGCTGATGTGAAATCTGTTTTGGGTGTATCTAACTTATTACAGGTTCTTCAGAAGCCGAAGAGCTCACTGAAGTCAAATAAAAGAAAAATTAGTAAGGTTAGATTTGCTGATGAGACACCTGAAGGCAACAACGAGAATGGAAAGTGTGTATCTTCAGAAGGCGAGAACAGCGAAGGGTTGGAATCTGTGATTGAATCTTCTCTCACTCATAACTCTTCAAATCTCGTGTCGCCCCTGCGGAAAAAGCCTTTGGAAGACTTAGTCTGTAAACTCGCAGAGATGAGCATCAATTACATCAGTGAACACAAGTCAGAGCAACATTTAAAGTTTCTTTCTCTTCTGCTTGACTCTTTCTCTTCAAGCCAAGTATTTAAAATGCTCCTTGGAGATGAAAAAGAGAGTGTTGTCAAAGCCAAACCTCTTGAAATAACCAAACTTGTACAGAAAAATCCCGCAGTGCAGTTTCTGTACCGAAAACTGGTAGGTTGGCTAAATGAAGATGCAAAGAAGGATGCGGACTTCCTGGTGGACATTCTGTATAGTGCCCTCCGTTGCTGTGATGCTGAGACGGAGAGAAAAGAGGTCCTGGAGGATCTAACCAAGGTGCGACTGCTATATGTCCTTAAAATACTAGATGAGAAGAGTAAGTCTGCATGGGGACTGTTTTGAGTTACTTTTTGACTATAAATATCAATTTGAAAACAAGCAGTATATTCTTGATCGTGATTTGGCAAGTTCTGGGTAGATGTTCAGCAACAACAAGATGGCAGAAAGGGTATAATAAAAGTGTGGGTTGCACCAGCTAAATTATCTTAGTTTTGTATTGGTTATGTTGAGACTTCATTTGCATTTTAAGCGTTTTGCTGTTCATCCTTATACATTGATTTTAACTCTCTTTCCTCTTTCAGGAGGACCTGGAATGGCATTCTCTTCTTCAGGTTATTGAAAAGGTATTTTAGGATTTTCTTTCTTTCTTTTTTTTTTGTATTCATGGGTATAGAAAAATTAAAATCATTATTGTATTCACACACTGAATATAGTCAGGTAGGCAGGTTTCTGTATTAGGGAACTTCCTTACAATACAACTTTTCTTTCTCTAATTTGAGAAGACATTTATCTTTGCCTTCATATATTGGAGTTTTGTTTTTTTTTTTTGGTTACGAGTATCATAGAAAAACAGACTGGTTCTGGAAATTGTAGAAGTTGTTTCTTTCCTGCCAGGTAACATAAGAATTAAAGATTTTATTATCTTTTTAATTAAGGCTACCGGTTTCTACTCTTAGCCTAGTTGTATTTCCTTCTGTAGAAGTGAATCGAGTAGTTCAAGCTTTGGCTCGAATGCATCAGGAAGATAAGTTTCCCCACGCTGTCATGCTGTGCAGGCAAATTATGTGATTGGCCATTCGACTAAGAAAGGGAAGCTGGCTGTGGTGACAGTCCCAGCACTGAGAGGCTGAGCCAGGAGGAGCACAGTTTGAGCCCAGGCTGGGCAACTTAGTGATTTGGCAAAACCTCGTGTTTAAAATAAAGAAAAAGGGAGTTGGTGATATAACTCAGAGAGAAGGTCCTTGTTCAATGCCCAGTACCACAAAAAAAAGACAAACCAAAGAACACAATTTAGAATTTTTAAAAATGGCTTCCTAATTAACAGGTAAATGAGGTAAATGATATAACTGATGTTTTTCCAACCATGCACATGTTGACATGACTGGCTAGTACAGTTCTTTTTTGAAGCCTTTTTTGATGCTTTTCTATTTTATGAAGATAACTCTTTTGAATTTGTCTTTTTCCTATTTTAAAATCATAGTGTAAAACACATGACATGAAATGTGCCATGCTAGTCATTTCTCTTTCCTTTTCCTTTTTTGCTGGAGATTGAACCCAGAGCCTCCATGTGCTAGGCAGCTTCACCACTGAGTCACACCCTAGCCCCGCAGTGGTGAGCCTGCGGCACGTGTGTTGCAGCGGGCTGTTTGTATGATTGAAAACTCTGAAAGGTTCGCCATTACTGTCTTAGCCTCATCCTCAATTTTGTGTGTGTGTGTGTGTGTGTGTGTGTGGCGCGACAAAAGATTGAACCCAGAGCCTTCACACTGAGCTCCATTTTCCAGCCCTTCTTTTATTTTTTATTTTGAGAGTGGATCTTGGCTGAGCTCAAACTTGCCATCCTCCTGCCTCAGCCTCTCTTGAGTGCAGCTGTTTCTAAATGTACAGTTCAATGATGTGATAAGTATATTCTCATTATTATGCAAACAATCCCTAGAACCTTTTCATCTCATTAAACAATAACTCCTCATTTCTCCTAGTAGCCAAAATAAATACATAATACTGTTTTCGTACTATTCAGTGAGAAATACATCTGTGTATATAATTTACATTAGTTTATCCAGTGCCTTCACTTCCGTAGGCAAGCTACATGAAAAGCCCAGTTTTCAGATGGCTGTTTAAGAAGCCTGGAATCAGAGTAGGGAAACAGTAATTTGATAAGAGTAGATGGGTTTACCCATTTCAGCCTTATGAAAATCCCTGTCAAGTTGGAGGAGTATCTCCTTTCTGAGCACTGTTTGGAAGTCCCTAACACTTCTGTGCTTTCTGTGACTCATTAGCCTTCCCACTTCCTTCCAGCTGTACTGATTCTTTGATTGTATATGTCAAGGCATTGAGAGACTTTGTGTTTTGCTAACTTGAGATACTTTAATTCAGAACTTTATTTTCTCTACCAGGATTTTATAGAATAGATTGGTAAACTACGTAAGGAAAGCCATCTAAAGTATTTTTTTCGACCTGATTTCTTTATGAGCAGAGTCCTAAAGTCAGTTTATTTAAAGACAAATAAAAGACTAATCTGAATTTAGGAACCAGAAGAGGACCTTAAGAGTTTCTGGAGATTAATCTTTTGGTTTTCAAAATAGGAGATAGACTCAGGTTGGCTAAGAGATTTTTCCAACGTCATAAGGACACTTTGACAGTAAAGCTTGGACTAAAAGATAAGCTCTGATTACCTATACTTTTTAAAATAAACAGTTTTTCAGGCACTACCCAATCTGCACTTGGATTTTTTTTTTTTTCCAGATTGCTTTGAGATGAACCAAGTTGCAAATTCCTTTCTTCTCAGCCCTTAAAGCAAAAAGAAGCTCTGGGAACATGGATCAACATGCTTTTGGGGGTGGATTTGCAAATTTTTTTTTGTTTCACCACCCAGTGAAAATAAATAAGTTGCTGTCGGATACCTAGCCCCAGTAACTCTGTTTTGGAGAATTTGGGGAAATAAGTCCTATTGTTCATACTGAAGTCATGTACGATTATATATATATTGTCCTTTAATTTTAGCAAAATTAATGAACAAAAATATCTGTAGAGCATTTATAGATCTACAGAGTTTATCCATTCATTATTCATTGAACATATCTGCAGTGTTAATAGGTATGAAAGAAGTTTAAGACAGTCTCTGCTCTCAAGGAACTTACAATCTCATTGGAAAGACAAGATATACACAGATGAAACATTTAAGTAATAATGCAATCCAGTAAGTGCTTTAGAAATTCAGAGAAAATCAGCAATCATGGGTTGTAGTGGACGGGGGAGACTTCGTAGAGCAGGTGGGATTTATATTGACTTCCAAAGAATGGATAGGATTTGACAAGTCGGGGGGAATGTTTATAGTTGGAGGGAGGATTCATTAACAGAGCGTAGAAATTGAACATAACATAGTCTTAGTGGGGAACAGTGAAGATACCAGTCTTCCTAGCACTTCCGGAGGAGTGGGGGCGGGGTTGGGGCTGTAAGATGAAGAGGTAATAATGGTATAATAATTGGACAGATACACTTTTTGACCTTGCTTCTAATATTTGCTTTAATTTTATGGTTTTAGGCATGTTCTAGTTCAGATAAACATGCTTTAGTAGCTTCTTGGCTAAAAGGCGATGTCCTTGGAGAGAAATTGGTTGTCCTGGCAGATTGTCTTTGTAATAAGGACTTGGAATCCACAGTATCTTCACGGTCTTATTTCTCAGAGCGATGGACTCTTCTAAGCTTGGTATTATCCCAACATGTTAAAAATGGTAGGGAAAATATGGCTTTTGTTTTCTAGCAGGGGATAATAAGCCTTTCACCTTTGGGAAGATTCATGCTGCTCCTTTTGCATATTATTGGTGGAGAATAATACATATCCATTCAAATATCGTAATTTTATAAGTAACCTAAATATATGTTAGTAATTGTGGTATGATTTGAAAGATATTTAATATTTTTAGTTTTATATTCAAAACTTTTGAATAGATAACGCTGCTAATTCTTGATTTTATAGACCACCACTGTGTTTTACTTCATTTAAAACTGCTTTTTTGCCTAAGGGCTTTTATGTGTCAGAGGACAGATTGATTGGTATATAATTTTTTTTCTAATACATGAGCACCTTAACAAAAGCCCACGTGGAAAGACCAGCATGGTTACTAACCAAAAGTAAGGTATTTAAAAATGCACTGTTAATATTTTCTAATTTTTGTTTGGACTTCTTTTCTCTAGATTACTTGATTGAAGAAGGATATGTTGAAAGAATTATTGTTAAACTTCATGAAACTTTATCCAAAACAAAGGAATTGTCAGAAGCTGAAAATAGTGACTCATCAGTGTCTTTTATCTGTGATGTGGCCTATAACTATTTCAGCTCAGCGAAAGGATGCTTGTTAATGCCATCATCTGAAGATTTATTATTAACTCTCTTTCAGTTATGTGCTCAAAGCAAAGAAAAAACCCATTTGCCAGGTAATAGCCTACTGCTCAAATGTTTTGTTGGGAATCTTCGGCTCTGACCTTCATAGTGAGTGTAAGTGCCCAGGCTTTATTAATTGAATCATAATGTGTGTGAAGTTTAAAACATTTTGAGTTAATAGCTGCAGTCTTACATACTTTCAGTTTAGAAACCAAATTAAAGATGTGTGTAGAAGTTAAGTCTAAAGTACTTAATTTTAAGGAAACAGTTTTAGTAGAGACTATTAATAGATGATTGACAGTTTTAGCCCCTCCGCTTAGTAACTCAAGTTGATTCTCTGATATCCCACTCATCATAGGATAATATCATAGGATAATATCTCATTATTGTGAAAATATTCAGTCTTGATGTATATGAAAATGAAATTGAGAATGTTTTTGTAAGAACTATATTCTTGCCCTGTGTAATTCAGGTTTATTTATGAAAGGAACATAAATACTATTGATGGAAAGCCCTTCTCCTCCACTTTTGCTTTAAAGATAATTTTTAAAAATTACATATCCGAAAGGACACTTTCTTTGGAGCAGTAAAAGCTTTTAAAAATCTTAGTATTTTATACTTATCGCATAAGCTAGCTTGTATTATTGCAGGTAATTTCTTTTGGCAATTGAATTTTAATTTTGTGTTTATCTTTTTAAAATGTTAAAGATCTCAAATCTGTAGTGAGTGTTTTCGATGTATACTGATTAAAATTAATTCGGTGAGATTATACATTCCTGTTGACATCTTGATTTTAGATTTTCTAACATGTAAACTGAAAAATACTTGGCTTTCTGGTGTAAATTTACTGGTCCATAAAACTGGCGGTACACCTGAACAGAGCACGTTCCTACGTTTGTCTGCTCTGTGGTTGAAGAACCAAGTTCAATCTTCATCTTTGGATAATACAAGGTAACTTTTTCTGTGTGCTCAGTTAGTTGCACAATGTGTCTTTTATGCTTAATTCCATGGTAATATGAATACCTATGAAAAGTGATTCCTTATGTAAGAGATTTACAGGACTCTTAAGAGAAAATCTAAACACACATTTCCATGTTTTTTTAATGATCATCCACTTAGCTGGGCGTGATGGTGCATGCCTGCAA
Source organism: Hystrix cristata (assembly GCA_004026905.1). NCBI lineage: Eukaryota > Metazoa > Chordata > Mammalia > Rodentia > Hystricidae > Hystrix > Hystrix cristata. The sequence continues at coordinate 224,665 of PVJO010000195.1, forward strand.
TCCCAGCACTCGAGAGGCAAAAATAGAATTGTAGCGAGTTCAAGGCCAGCCTGGTTATGTGGTGAGCTCAAGGCTGGACTAGACTACATAGCGAGACTCTGTCTCAAAAAAAAAAAGAAAGATCATCCACTTATACTGTAAATTAATTGAAGGATGGTTTGTTTAATGTTCTGGTCCACTAATTTGTAGTCAGTGATGTGACGGTTCTGTCCTTTGTCAAAGGCGTGTGGATTTTTGTTTGTGCATCTCAAGATTACCACACATACTAGTCGTACCATGTTGTTGATTGGGACAGGTAGCCACTGCTTTCAGGTATTGGCTTTCAAATATATTTCGTACCTAAATGAATATAGTGAAAGTGAAAACAGAATGTGTGTAGATGCTTTTGGGATTATGTCAAATAATCCATGCTCTTTGCATGAAATAAGGTAGCTGTATTTCAGAAGTATTTGATCTGAAATTAGTCAGGTCTACATTCTGATATAGAAATAGCACTGTATTTCAGATCATAAATAGTGAGTTAAATTCCCAGTTTGACTCTGTGTATGTCTAGAGCAGTAGTGAACCTTTTAGAGCTTTCAATGATACAAACAGCCCGTTGTGGCACATGTGCTATAGATTTGCCACCACCGGTCTAGAGGGAGGAGAGGATCTTCTACCTCTATTTCTATTTTTACCTTTTTTTTTGGAGACAGGGTCTTGCTATGTAGTTCAGGCTGGCCTTGAAATCACTATGTAGCCTGGGCTGGCCTCTTGGCCAACCACCCAAATGCAGGGATTACAGCTGTGTGCTGCCACCACACCTGGCTATTTTTACCTTTTTCATTCAGGTACACTGTTATCTGTCGTAGAGTATTTAATGTGTACCAAAGTGTTCAAGCTAATCCTAGCATAACTACAACATTAAGTTCTTTGCATTATTCTCAGTCTACAGGTCCTCTTGTCTGCTGTTGATGATTTGCTGAATACCCTTGTAGAGAGTGAAGATGCTTCTCCTCTGGGAGTTTATATTGGAAGTGTGATGCCAGACAACACTGAGTGGGAAAATATGAGGCAGTCTCTTCCCATTCAGGTATGTTTGAGATTGGAGAGTGCATATGTCATTGTGAAGTCTGAATTTCATGCAGGCTTGAATACATTTTTATTTTATTCTGAGGAAGAAATATAAATATCTTGCTTTGTCTTTGCAAGACATCATTGATACTAGCAGTAATCAGGAACAAAGGCGATTAAGACTTAGTTCTTTTCCTTCAGGAATCTTAAAGAAATATATGTATCGATCATTTTTTGTGATAGAGCACTATTTTTTTTTTTTTTTTTTGGTGCCAGGGATTGAACTCGGGGCTTTGTGCTTGCAAGGCAAGCACTCTAACCACTGAGCTAAATCCCCAGCCCCTCATTCTTTGTAATAAAAGACAAACTTTTAGGTTTCTAAAGCTCTTAACTAATAAGCTATGTATTCTAAGAACTCATTTTGTTCCCTGTCTGAATTGTATGGATAGTAATATCTAATGATTTTGTATATAATGTTTTCTTTTTACAGTGGCTACATAGACCTCTTTTAGAGGGAAGATTGAGTTTAAATTATGAATGTTTCAAAACAGATTTTAAAGAACAAGATGCAAAGACTCTTCCCAACCATTTGTGTACTTCAGCATTATTGAGCAAAATGACCTTAGTTGCACTGAAGAAGAAAATAGTTCTAGAAAATAATGTGCTTGAGAAAATAAGTAAGTATACCTGAAGAGTCAGATAAGATACACAAATACATACAATTTTTAAGTAATTTTGATTTTGCTGCAATTTAAATCTAATTCAATAATATAGTTTTTTATGGACTGTTTCAGTGATAGGACACTTGATTACTTAAGTTGTCAATTGGATGTCAACATACTGAAATCTTGCTGTAACCTTGTTAGTGTATCTCATAATTTGGTATAAGAGCAGGTCCTCAAGCTGGTGTCCTCAGCACAAGCAGATCTGCGGTACGTACCCCAGAGAAATCATGTTTTATCGAGGCCTCTGAATTATCCTTAGAATTCATTAGGCTTTCATTATTTTCCTGACAAGTCGAGTCTCAAGAGAACTTAGGACTCCTGCAGTTCCCCAATCTAGGACATGGCTGAGGAGTGTCAGAAATGGTGTGACTTATATACAAGATGGTTTTAAAAGTAGGATTTGCGCGAATCCTGTGTCAGTGTTGTTACAAGCTCTTAACTGTAGCACAGTCCATAGGTAGTAGGGGAGAATATACTGTCTGTGAAGAAAGCGGAGACACGTCTTTTGGTTGGCCAGCTCCGCATTTAGTTAAAGGAAAGGAGGTAGCCAGACTGAATTGTTCAGACTGAATCTGTTCAACATCAAAACTAGAGATTAGAGAAGCGATTTATTTTTGTTCATTGTGTTACTACACTAGTTACAAACTGGCATGTCATCTAGTCTTTTTATCAGCGGTTTCTGTCAAATACTGCTATTGTTATTTTTGTTATCTTGATTCGATTAGGTTAGTTTAGCCTTAGCTTTTGAGTCAGGTTTTAAAGCTTCTGACTTCACACTCCATGTATGATTTTATAAATGAGATTTGTGAGTATTTATGTTTTAGAAACCTGTTATTGCAAGGTTTTGTGATAGACACTTGGTCATTTATTTCTCACAACAATCCCATGAAGTAAAATTATAGTATCTTAACTGATAACTATGTATATAAAGCTTGAGAGAGATTTGAATGCAGACTAGTCTGTTACTGAAGCCTGTGCTTTTTTTTTTTTTTTTTTAAATACACTGTTTCATACTATTTCCCATTTTTACCAGATTGGCTTGATGTTCTCAGGCTCCCTTCATTACAATACCTGCGCAACTTCTTGCAGTGGCTATAACTGCTGTAATAATATCTAGCCTCTTTCAGGTCTAAGTAGTCAGAAAAAGGACCAAGTAAGATTTGAAAGAGGGGTGCCGTCCATCCATATCTGTCTGTCTATCTCTGTAGAGGTGGGGGCTTACTAAATTGTCCAGGGTGGTCTTAAGCATCCCTCCCACTTGAGCCCCCAAGTAGCTGGGACTGGGGGCATGGGCCGCTGTGCCTAGCAAGGTGTTATCTCATATCATACGGCTGTTCTCAGTTCTCACCATCCTGGCGCATTTCAAAGTAGATTTGAAATTCAGTCGATAGATGTTTTGAGATGAGTGATCATAGCAGTGTTAGAAAATGGGGCTGGGGCAGAGAAAGGAAAATGACAGAAGGATTTGTTGCATGTGTACTTGCTAATTTGGTGCTGTTCGTTCTCGCAGCTGCAGAACTACTCTATTCACTACAGTGGTGTGAAGAACTAGTCAATCCACCAAGTTTTGTAACTGAATTTTGTGAAATGCTTCAAAAAATGAATATTACATATGATAATTTATGTGTACTTCGTATTACTTCCGGTGTCTTGCAGCTGCTGTTTAACAGGTAAGAATCTATTTTGTTTCTTTAAATGGTTATTTTACTGGTTCATGGGTTTGCCTTCTGTAAGATGTAAGCCCGCCTCATGCTGATTCTTCAGTGAGATGGCCAATTTGAATAATCCCTCTGAATGATAAATACTTTATGGATATTAAATATTTGATTTAATCTTCTGCAGGAGATATTTGGGCCTTTCCTGAACTGTTAAATCGATGAGTACACTTGGGGCAGATGACAATGAAAGAAATAGAAGCCTGTAGAAATTACTTTAATTTGTTGTCTATTACCCATCTTCCCACTGCTTCATTACCTTAGCTGTTATTATAGGTGTATAGGTGTGTTGGGATTTGAAGGACTTTGGGATTACCTTGGAGTGAAAACTCTGTTCCAGTTGTTAAGAAACATTGAAAGTCTCAAGTTCCAATCTTTTGGGTAATTAATGGTGGTTGCTTGGATACAAAATTTGGGGTGAATCGATGCCTTTACAGAATGATTTAATTCTGGAAAAGGAATACAGATAGTGTTTAAAAACTCTTATTAAAAATGCTTTGATAAAAAAATGCTTTGATAATGCAATATAATTTTTTTCCTTATTTAGATCTAGGGAAAATGGTGCACTTTGGTCCCTTATTATTGCTAAGTTGATCCTTTCCCGAAGCATTTCATCTGAGGAAGTAAAACCACATTATAAAAGAAAAGAAAGGTATTCTTATTTGAAGTATTTTTCATTTGTAATTTATTGTAATTGCTCACCTTGACAGTCCCCAATTAATGAACAATTTCTAATGAATCAAGAAGACAGGTTTAGGAAATGTGAAATTAAGACCAAAAACAATTTAAATTGTTTTAGGTTAGAGACACAGAGACACAACTTTTTTTTTTAAATGAAGTATATTTAACTTTATAACTTTCTTGTGAAATTTTCTACTTGTTTTCTTTTTTTTTTTTTCTTTCTTTTTTTGGTTTTTTTGAGACAGGGTCTCACTATGTAGTTCAGGCTGGCCTTGAGCTCACTATGTTGCCCAGGCTGGTCTCGAACTTGCAGCAATCCTCCTGCCTCTGCCTCCGAAGTGCTGGGATTATAGGCATGCGCCACCACACCCAGCTTCTACTTGTTTTCAACAAGTAGCACTTTAACATGTTAGAGACCCATTTTCTTTTCTGCAAGAGTCATTCTGGTAGAAATTCTTCTTTTATTCCTCCCAGCACAGTTCTTCTGTCACTTCATTTGCTTATGTGAAAGTGGTAGATGAAGCTGCTTCTTTTATTTCGTTAGTTTTTTGTTTTTGTTTTTTTTTTGTTTGTTTGTTTGTTTTCTGAGACAAGGTCTCGCTGTGTAGTTCAGGCTGGTCTTGAACTCACTAGTCCAGGCTGGCCTCGAACTCGGGGCGATCCTGCTGCCTCCACCTCCCGAGTGCCCGGGATTACAGGTGTGCATCACCACACCTGGCCTGCTTGTTTGAAATGAGGATCGTTGTGCTGAAACACCATATGGAAGTGCATTAAGTGTGTTAAGACAATTAAGACATTAAAGCAGCAAATTGTGGCCTTGGAAAAGCTAATGAAGCTCAGCATTCAGATTAACCCTTAGCTGAGATTTACCAACCAGCCTTTTGAATTTATTGATTTACCAGACACAGTAGAATTTTGAATTTAATCTTGATTCTTTAAACCTTATCCTATCTCTTTAAAAGATTTTTTAAACCTTTCAGTGTCATTTTAGTTGAGGTAACTAATTTCCTTACAGTGATAAGTAATAACACAAAGAATAAGTGTAAAGAATAAGCGATAATATGAATACTCTTCACCCAGTTTTCCCAGTGGTACCATTCTGCAAAACTGTAGTATAATTTCACACCCAAGAAGACGGTACTGATGCGGCCCATCGGACAGGTTACGTGCACACCTGCATGTGTGTTCTGGGCACCTGACGTGTGTGACTGTCATCGTAAGGATCTGTTGCTACCTTTCTCCTACCCTGGGGAACCACTGATCTGTTCTCTATTTCTATAGTTTTGTCATTTACAAATGTTGCATAAATAGAATCATACAATATGATATTGGCTTTTTTAGCCAATTTCAGCATAATTTTTTTCTTATTCTAAAAGTATAGAATTAAGAATTAGAACTAATTATTAATGAAACAGATATATACTTGACATACAAAGATCAGTAAGTTTCTTATTGATCAATAACAATTTAAAGATGATGTGGGAATAAAGAGATTCTATTCCCAATTACAATAAAACTATACATTTAACCAGAATTTTAATTTTAATACTTTAAGAAAGATCACAGAAGAGGATGAAAAGATAAATTATAGAATTAATTTATACTTTCAGCACAGTCTTAATCCCAGCACTCTGGGAGGCTGAGGCAGAAGATCGAAAGTTCAAGCCCAGCTGGTGCAGCTTCGTAAGACTCTGTCTCAAAATGAAAAATAAAAACAGCTGAAGATGTAGCTCAGTTATAGAGTGCCCCTGGTTCAATCCCCAGTACCAAAAAAGAAAAGAAAAGAAAAGAAAAGCTAAATGTAAAAAACAAGTCTATAGGTCTGTAAAAGTATTAGGGGAAATAAGAGACTCTGTAGAGTCTTGGCATGGGGAAAATCTTAAAGCATAAAATTCAGAATCCATAGAGGAAAAGATGTATTTGAATTTATTTATTTATTTTTTGTATTTGAATTTATAAAAATGAAAACTTTTAGCAACTTAAGAGCCCGTCAGTGAGTGAATGAATAAACACAAAATGATGAGGTACGGAGTATTAGTCAGCCTTTAAAAGGAAGAAGATTCTGACGTATACCACAATATGGATGAACCCTAAGGACATTGTAGAGTGAAGTACATTAGTCACAGAATAACAAACACCCATGAGTCCACTTCCTCTGAAAGGCAGAAAATAGAATGGTGGTTGTCAGGGACTGGAGGGTGTTTAATGAGTAGAGTTTTGGTGTTATGAACTCAGAGTTTTCTGGAGATTAGTAATAGGAGTTGAATGTATGCACCTTGTTGAAATCTGCACACTTAGTAGTAAAAAAAGATGACGGGACAGATGACAAAATGGGGGAGCATGTCTGCACATTAACAAGGAATTTTTATCTGTTATGTATAAATAGCACCCGCAGATCAGTAAAGCCATTTAAATTGAAAAGTATGACAAAGACTTGAGTAGGTAATTTAGGGATGAAATGATCAAAGAGAATTCACTTATGAAATGTGGAGTGTGACCTTACTGATAAAGGCAGAAGCATAAATTAAAAGCAGCATATTTATCTACCATATTGTTAAGTTTTAAAAACGTATCCGGCAAGGGCAGGGGATTCAGCTCAGTGGTGGAGCGCCTGCCTAGCAAGCTTAAGGCCCCAAGTTTGATCTGCAGCATGCCTCCCCCTACAAAAAACTGTTAGGTAGTATTAGGTGTGCAGCAAAATAGTTCTACTTGTACATTTTTGGTGAAAGCATAAATTGGTTATACTTTTTCAGAAAGCAGTTCAAATCATTATTTAGCTTTCAAATAGAATATACTTGATATATTCTGACAGATCTGTAAAATATCTGACAAATAATAGAATGATTATGTTTAGTGTGATACTGTTTATGTCAATAAAACCCAACTACTTATATGTACATATGTGAATATCAGTTCAATGACATAAAATTAATACTGTTCGAGCAAACTGGCTTTTTTTTGAGGTACTGGGGATTAAACCCAGCACCTTCCCACAGAGCTATATCCTCAACCCTTTTTTATTTTTTGTTTTGAGACAAAGTCTTGCTAAGACACCAGGTTGCCCAGGCTGGGCTTGATCTTGTGATCCTCCTGTCTCGGCCTCTCAGAGTACTGAGAAGAGTACTGAGATTACAGGTGTGCACCACCGTGCATGGCTGAATCAACTAAGTCTTTTTTTTGGTGCTGGGGATCGAACTCAGGGCCTTGTGCTTGCTAGGCAAGTGTGCTACCATTGAGCTAAGTCCCTTACCCCCAACTCACTCTGAAAGAGCGTAATTACTCTCTTTATTGCGTGTGCTCCTGCGTTCATGCGTGTGTTCACAGTGCTAGGGATTGAACCTAGGACCTCATGTGTGCCAGGCCAACACTCTACCACTGACCTATACTTTCAGCCTGCTGTTACAGTTTTTAAAAGTCATAGTGGAAAAGTTATATATGCTCACTTCAAAAATTAGAAATATGCTCAGAAGAGAATGGAGCAGAAAAAAATTCTAAAATTTTATAAATCTGCAGTTCTGCACCTTGTCTGAGTATTTTTTTCTATACAAGTAGTTTATATAGTGGAATTATTAGTCCTTTTGAATAGGTTGGAATAAGAGGAATTGTATGAAATAACTGTACTTATAAATATTCCTATTTTTCCTTAACAGTTTCTTTCCACTAACGGAAGGTAATTTACACACCATTCAAAGTCTCTGCCCATTTTTGTCAAAAGAAGAAAAGAAAGAATTCAGTTCTCAATGTATACCAGCTCTTTTGGGCTGGACTAAGGAAGACCTTTGCAGTACTAATGGTTAGTTGCTTGATAATAAATATTTCACTAATTTAATTGTTGCGTACTGGGAACGCCCCTCCCAGGTGAAAGAAGTGTTTCTTATATGTGAAACCAGTTGTAGCAGAGATGAATGGAATCATAATTTATTCGTTCCTACTTTATACTTTGATTACATAAATTGGCAGTTGTTAGGATGAGTATGCCTGAAAAAATGGCCCTTATTTTGTAGTACAGAAATGCCTCAAGGCAAGATTTACACCCACAAATACCCTTTGTCCATTTCTTTCTGCACCCTACTAGTTCCCGTATTTGTTAATGCAAACAGTACCTGCTATATGGCTGTTCTCTTGCAGAGAAAGGGCAGACACAAAGGTACCTGGTGTCCTAACTGTTGTGGCACAGCAGTGTGCTCTTACGGAAATGGCAGAGAGGAGGGAACCTCCCCCGCTGCTCTGAGGGCGTCAGAGGCAGTTTCACAAAAGAAATATTTCAGCTGGTGCTGGAGGCAGACTGCTGTGCAGACACGCCCGGAAGGGGCGTTCCCAGCACACAGATGGGACGAGGGTGCAGTGGCTCGCTTCGGCTGGCCTTTGGGGTGGGGGTCAGAGACAGAGAGGTTGTGAGGTGCACCCGAAGACAGATCTGAGGGACGGCGGGACTCTAAGGGCAGGCGCCGCACGCAGCTTGCCGGGTAGATGTTTCCGGGGTGAATGCGTGAAGTATAGAATAACATGTTCTGTGTGCCATCATTTTTGAGCTTCGCGCTCTAAACTGTGCTTTTGTACTGTTGGTAGAGTCGAGCACAAATATTTTCTGTAGAAAAACAGCACGATACCACGTAGTACTGTCCCACTTCCCCTAATTTACCGTTCTGTGGTAGGTGCCGGCTGTGGAGACGGGGCGTCTGCTGTGTGGAGTTATTAAAATTTAGGGTAACAATGCACTTTTTAAAAATTAAAAAAATCTTTTTGATTTTCATTTTGAATTTTACTGTAGGAGGTTTTGGGCATCTTGCCATTTTTAATTCTTGTCTGCAAACCAGAAGTATCGATGATGGAGAACTACTACATGGTATATTAAAAATTATAATATCCTGGAAGAGAGAACATGAAGATATTTTTCTTTTCAGTTGGTAGGTGATACTTTAACTCTGTTTTTTCCTCCCTGTATGTAATGTGGGCCCAGATTATGTATGTTACACTCAAAATTTTTTAGGATGGTAGATACTTAGTTAGTTATTTATGACTTAAAATGGAATATTTTCTAATGTCACCATAATCGTTTAATGTTTTTGAATTTTTATTATTTTGCTTTTGTCTTTATCACAGTAATCTATCGGAAGCAAGTCCAGAGGTGCTGGGTGTGAATATAGAAATAATCCGGTTTCTTTGTCTGTTTCTGAAATTCTGCTCTGCTCCGCTGGCAGAGAGTGAATGGGACTTTATCATGTGTTCCATGCTGGCCTGGCTGGAGGTAAATTGACCCGACATGTCGTCATCTCTGTTGGTTCTTTGTGCATACCCGTATATCACAGCTATTTGCTCATTCTTTAAATAATGGTTTCAATTAATTCTTTAGAAACATACTTTGTAGATGTCCTCCTCGCTGGCTACTGTTTGGCAAGCCAGGAAAATGATGCAATTTAATGACTAGCATCATCATTTAGCGAAGAGATCTACTGACCACTACTAAAATGTTCTTTCCATTAGATTATTTTAATATTTGTCTTGAAAGGTGTTATCTTTTCATGGTAAGGTTTTTGGTCTTTTATGGATATAATTAAATTTTTAAAACACACTGACAGTATTGCCAGGGTAACGTATGAAAGATACACAACTTAAGAGGCGATTTGTGTTCTTTTTATGACTCAAAGCAACCAGAATTATAGTACTTGTGGGCTGCAGAACAGCAAGTCAGGGTTGAACTGGTTTTTCTGTTTTGCCTGATTATTAGCTCAGTGACTCTGAATTTTAAGCTTGACTCTTTCAGGCCTCGGTTTTCTTCTTTTAAAATAACTTAGCTGGGCATGGTGGCACATGCCTGTAATCCCAACACTTGGAAGGCTGAGACAGGAGGATTGCTGTAAGTGTGAGTTCAAGGCCAGCCTGAACTCCACAGTGAGACACTGTCTCAAAAAAGTAAAAAAAAAGTACAACCTATAAGGCTGAGGTGATTAGGAACACTGTTTTAATGTATTGGACTGTATACTAGATGACATTATTTTCTGAGTAAATGGTAGATGGTATTTTCTTCCATAGTAAATTGAAGATGGTAGATGGTATTATTTTGTTATATAATTAGGAAATTTAAGAAAGGTCGTTTCAGAATAAATTGTTCATTAATGACTGTAATTTCTAGTATTTAATTTTGAAAGAAAGTTGTTGTGATATAAAATATATAAATATCTCCTGAGACTTCAACTGCTTTTTGTTTTTAAATTCAGAAAAATGAATGCAGTTTTTCTCTTTATTGTCTTTATTTGTAGTGTTCTTGTTTACCCATTTCAGTTCTGTTGTTTCTTCAGACAACGAATGAGAATCAGGCGCTGTATTCAGTTCCACTCGTACAGCGGTTTGCCTGTGTCAGCTGTGACTTGGCCTGTGATCTCAGTGCTTTTTTTGATTCAGCCACTCCGGAGACCATTGCCAATCTTCCTGTAAACCTAACTAGTGAATGGAAAGAATTTTTTTCCCAAGGCATCCACAGTTTGCTTTTACCACTTTTGGTGACTGTTACAGGCAAGTGAAAAAGGACACAATAATGAAATTCATTGACAATGACTTGTTGAATATTTTAAAACAAAATCCAGACAATACTATATAATAAAAGAATTAGAAGAGAAAGCTCGGCTTCTTGGGAGCAGCATATTATGCCGCTGCTTTGCAGTACGATGTGAGTTGAAAAAGGGCAAGGCGTCCAGAAATGACTGCAAATTAAAGTAATGAGTAAATCATGTGACTGGAGCGTCTATTGAAGATTTGCCTTTTTAAAAGATGGAATAAATCACTGAAACAGTTGAACTGAACTAAAATATATATTCAGTCCGTGTTTCTAGTTAGGACGGCTGTGACATTTATGATCTGCTTTTCATTTCATTTTCTTAAATGACATTTGATTATGAATCAGTCAGCCTACACTGGTATTACTAACTTTCTTTTCGGATGTATATATTTCTTTCTTTTTTGTTATCAGGAGAAAACAAAGATCTGTCCGAAACAACCTTTGAAAATGCAATGCTGAAGCCCATGTGTGAAACATTAACATATATCTCAAAGGATCAGCTGTTGAGTCACAGACTTCTTGCAAAATTGGGTACTGGCCCAAAAACAAACTTGCCAGAAAATCTCCAGACTTTGTTAAATACATTGGTCCCATTGCTCCTCTTCAGGGCTAGGCCTGTGCAAATTGCTGTTTATCACATGCTCTACAAGTAAGAATTTTTCTAGTTGAGTGACTATGATAGCATTCATGTGTGTGTACATTTCACTTTTAATTACTGAAAACGTCAATTTAAAAATGAAAAGGAGATCTGACTATTTCAGTACAGGGATGTCAAGTTGTTTGATGTTCTAGGTCATTTTTTTCCTTACACAGTTCATATTTAGGCAGTCTAGCCATGTAGGTAATTAGTTCAGAAAAAAACTTTTAAAAGATTTATTTATTACAAGATAAGTATTAGTTTTTCTGCTCTTAAACATGATTTAGCAATAGATAATTTAAATTATTTAAGTACAATCTTCTAATTCCAGATTGATGCCTGAATTACCACAGTATGATCAGGATAATCTGAAGTCATATGGAGATGAAGAAGAAGAACCAGCTTTGTAAGTTTTTTTCTTTTTACAATTTGGTTTATTAAATTGTCATAGTCTGTCTCACACTGTATTTGGAAGAGCAAAGCAACACAGAAGCTATAAGTTTAGAGTATATAGTCATTCTACAGATAGACCCTTTGAGAGTTATCTGTAAGATACAAATGCCATCCAGAGTTCACTCAGAAGATTATGTCTCTTATTTGTTCTTAAGTCATGTTTCCAGTTTGCTGCTTTCAGTAAAGCTCTGGCCACACAGCAGTCGTGACACAGTGTATTATTAGTTGAAATGTCTGTTGAGTGCTCACTTTGTCCAAAGTATTTATTAAGTGCTGAGGGGAGAATACCATGTTTAGTGAACACATTCTTTTTCTTAAGGATTTTATAATCTAATGTATTAGCCCTAATAGAAGATACAATGTATGACAGTTGCTAAGAAAATGGATAGACAGTATTAACTGTGGGGACACAATTAATGTACCCCGAGAAGAAGAGATTTTCTCTTGAGGAAGAGCTGCCGTGAACTAGCCTAACATTTTAGCAGGGCAGGGAAGACAGCACAGTATGAGTTAGGAAAGCATCATGTTTGAAGGTACCAGCCAGGGCGTGAATGTTCAGGAAGTGCGTGGGGAATGTTGAGTGTCTGCTACTTTTTTTTTTTTTAACCTGTCAATTTCTTCCTTCACTGGGATATAAACTCTGAGGGAGGAATTTTGTTGGGTGGGAGTTTTCGTTGCTTATTTCTAATTATATCCACATCACCCACAGTGGTTCCTGCCCTGTAGCAGACTCATACATAAGTAATGTTTACCTGTTGAATAAACTAAAATGTGAAGTACTGTTGTACATAGGAGGTTGGGTATAATGGAAAATGAAGGTGGAAGAGTAGTTTACCAATGGCAGTAAAATGGCATTTTTTAAGGATTCATGAAATTTGGTATGAGATGGGCACCACCAGGTAAGTTTGGCAATAGTATGATAGGTTGAATTGTAGAAAGAAGGAAGCAGAAACCAGTATGGTGGCACCTGCCTGTAATTTCAACACTCAGGGAGGCCAGGGCAGAAGGACTGCAAGTTCGAGCCCACCAGGGGAGCTTAGCAAGACCTTGTCTCAAAATACAAAATGTACACAACGGCCTGACAGTGTAGCTCAACATGAAGGCCCTGAGTCCAATCCCCAGTACCACAAGAACGTGAGAGAGAGAAACAGAGATGGATGCCATTCTAGAATTTAATGATGGTACGTTGCAGGCAGTGTGGGAAGTGCAGAAATTTCAGAGCTGGTATTTGTAAGATCTAGTGACCATTGACATGGACTAGAGAAGGCTTGGTGTGTAACTTCAAGATGTTGAGGATAAAAGGGCAGAACCTTGGAGAAGGCCTGTGTCTGTTGGGGGGAGAAGGAAACCACAAGGGAAGAAAGACTACAGAGCTAAAAAGAGAGAACCAAGTTATAGTGTTACAAAGAAGAGAGTTTGAAAGGATATAAATATTTCACTTTTTGAAAATCTCATAAGTTCACCTGAAGGTGTTAACGAGCTCAGTAGTAAAAGAAAGAAGAAAATTAACTTACATTGTGGTGAGTTAATGTGAATGTTAAATTTCCTAAGAAGAGCTACAGACTTCTGATTAAAAAAAACCTCATGATTTATTTCCTTGTTTATCCTTCTGATAAATTGTGATGATTATGGCATCTCTTATGTTGCTAAGTGATAGTATGCAGCAAAATAGAAAGATGAAGTGACAAAGTACATAATCTTGATCCTCACTTTGCCCTTTATAATGTGATAAAGGACCCTAATACTTCCTTTCCCTAGCTTCTAATCATTTGGCCTTACTTATGTCATTATGTCATTTTTTTGTTTTTAAATCTATAAAACACAAAGTTGAAATGGATGTCTCTAAAAGTATCTTCAAATGCTAACATCTGTGGTCCATATTTTTGTCGCATGTCATAGTTGCCTTTATGTGAAGTGAGCTAAAGGGGAACACACGAAAAGGTTTTTGGAAAATAGAAAAAGACTTTTGTAAGATGTTTGAAGTTTATAAATACTATCAGTTTGTTCAGGGACGAGTTGTGAAGAAAATCGTGCTGTTTAATTATTGCTTTTTAGGTCACCACCAGCCATACTGATGTCGCTTCTTAGCACTCAAGAAGACTTACTAGAAAACATTTTGGGGTGTATTCCTGTGGGACAGATAGTTACTATTAAACCATTGAGTGAAGACTTCTGTTATGTTCTGGGGTATCTCCTTACCTGGAAGTTAATACTTACTTTCTTCAAAGCTGCTTCATCCCAGGTAAATATGCATTATCTTTTATGGTAGTAGGGATCGACCCTAGACAGCAGCCTTTGACAGCTCTGTGCCGATGTGCTTCTGTCTCTGTTCTTTACCTTCCTCCATCTCCTTTTGAATAAAAGGGCATTTGCCTTTGGTTTTAATCTAATGTCATCTAGTTAACCTCAGACATTCTACTGTTAAGCTTCCTTCTGTTACTACTAGCACTCCTCCACATGTACTTTCCTTTCTTCCAGAAGTAATTAATCTGTGAAATGGTGGCCCAACTTTTTCTAACTTAATATAGTCACTGAGTTCTTTTTTTTTCAGGGAACAATAAAAGAGCTGAGGATGTAGCTCAGTGTGAGGGCATTGAGTTCTGAAAAAAAAAAAAATCTGAGAGGAAGCTCTACAACACATTACCTGTGTAATTCAAAGTACTATTTCTAAATGGTGAAAATAGCCAGTTGTAATTATTTTGCCCAAATTATTCTAGCAACCACTAGATGTCTCTGTTGTCTCATGTTAGGAAGGAACTGGAAAGACTTCCTCTAGCTGTTATTTAGAAGGTTCCCACTCCTGAAAAAACTCAGACTTTGACTGACTCAGCCTACTAGTAAATATGCCTTCTGACAGGTCAATATAAAAAGATTTTGTCATTTACATTGAAAGTGTGGTTAAATATTCATGGCCTTCTTTTCCAATGTCATATTTCAGAATGTGTAAATTATACCTTATGTTGTTGCTCAAACCCATACTTTGTTTACAAATATATCAGCCTGTACATCTTCGCATTTGTATGTATAAGAGGAAGATCAAATGCCATAGGCAACACTGAGCTAGTTGCTAAGGAGATTCATTCTCTAACCTTATCATTTACATTTGTAAATTAAGCTAATTTTACTTGCTGTTGATGTGTTTCGAAAGTTCCATGTTGGGGTTTTATGTTTGTTTCTTAAAATGATATGTAAAAAAAAAAATAGCAGATTCAGGCTTGTGATAAGAATTTTGTTTTTCAAAAATTAGGAAGATTGCCATGTGTCATCTTTTCATTGTCAAGATTGAGGCAAGAGTGCAAAGAATTGCATACTAGCATTTATTATTGAACTTGAAACCTGAACTGAACTGTGAACATGTAGACCAGAAAAAAACTAAAGAATACTAACTAGATGAATCCTGAAATGAAATGGGAATCTTAAAAAAAAATGTAGTTGGTCCTAAATCATTTAACTTTCTTCTCAGAAAAACCCTTACCAAAAACCCCCAAAAAACAAAAAACAACAAAAACCCTACCAGATAGAACAGGAAAAAGCTTTCTCTCTCTCTCTTGCTCTTGCTGTTTCATAGCTTCACCGAGGAAGTTTACCCATACCATAAAGTTTACCCATTTATCGATTCATGTTTTTAGTCTATTTATAGAGCTGTGCAACTATTTCCAGTCTTATTTTAGAATATTCTCAGCATCTCAGATCCTAAAAGCAAACTCGTACCTGTTTGTAATCACTTCTCATTTACTCTTAAACTTTACAGTTGCCTAGCAACCTGTAAGCTGTCTTAGGGATTTTGCCTATTCTGGACGTTTCCTATACATGGTCATTTGTATCTGATTTACTTCACTCAGCACAGTATTTTCAAGACTCATCAGTGCTGTAGTGTGTATCAGTACTATCTTTCTTTTTATCCCTGAAAAATAGTGCATTGTTTAGATATACTGCATTTTGTTCATTTGTTAATGGATGTTTAGGTTGTTTCTCCTTTTTTGGTTATTGTGAATAAAGATGCTATGAACATGCATGTTCAAGCTTTTGTGTGGACATTTTTTCTCTGCCTAAGCATGGGGTTTCT
Source organism: Hystrix cristata (assembly GCA_004026905.1). Taxonomy (NCBI): domain Eukaryota; kingdom Metazoa; phylum Chordata; class Mammalia; order Rodentia; family Hystricidae; genus Hystrix; species Hystrix cristata. The sequence goes on from PVJO010000195.1 coordinate 240,551, forward strand.
GGAGCATTTTCATGTGTTTTCTAAAAGCCACTGACATGACTGATTAATTTTTTAAAATTTCTTTTTCACCTTTTTATTTTGAAAAAAAGCATAATTATAGAGAAGTTAGAAGAATAATTCAGTAAGATGCCATATACTTTTCTAGATTCATACATTTTTAACATTTGGCACATTTGCTTATGCTTTCTCTATATTCACTTTTTTCTTACTCACCCACTTGAAACTTAGTTGCAAACACGAGGATGTTTTACTCAAAGTGTTTAAGTATCACCTAAGAACAAGGATATGTTTATATATAAACAATGTCAAGAAACCTGATTTTGATGTACTAACATCTAATTTAGATTACTCCAGTTGTCATGGTACTATCCTTTATAGTTTTATTTCCTTCTCTACTGAAAATTGAATCAAGGATCATGTTTGCATTTATTTGTCACATTTCTTTAGTTGTTATAACCTGTCTATAATTACCCCGTGTTTCATTTCTTGTCATTGTTTTGTCCAGCTGTTTTGTAGCCTGTCACAATTTAGATTTGTCATATTATTTCCTACTGATAATATTCTGGTTAATGTTCAGCAAGAGTATTTACTGCACAAGTTGTGACTTATCCTCAGAGTGTTATCTCAGGAAGCACATAATGGGAGTGTGTCCTTTTATTGGTAATGTTAAGCTTGGCTACTCAGTAAAGGCAGTGTCCCCAGAGTTCTCTATTATAAAGATACTTTCATTGACATGTCTTACGAAATAGTTTGATTGTTGTGTTTGAGTATAGTGTTCAGAAAATGATGTCTTTGTGCTGGGAGATGTGTAGCATAGTGGAAGAAGTCATGTTAAACAGCTGCAAACACCAAAGAATTACAGAGTAAATGAAAAATGCAGACCATTATTGAGGAACAGGAAGGAGTTGTAAAGCGCCAGTGTCGCACAGATGCTGTGGTACTCCCAGTGGGGCCAGGTTTTCCTGTTTTTAAAAGAGAAATCAGAAATCTATATTCTTACATGAAATTTTCTGATTGATAAAACAATTGTGAGGATACACCAAGATCATTCTATTTAGTGGTTTTTGCTTTCTATCCTAAAAGGATGCCGTGATGTTTGATACAAGATAAGGTTGACCTTGAAAATGGGATTTGTCTCAGTCAGGAATTTGTAAGGTTAAGGACTTGCAAGGGAGGTGAGCTAGCTTCTTTGGCGAATGGTGAATAAATTTTCTTGGCTCAAATAGACAGAGCTGACTCAAGGTTGAGTATATTAACAGGGCGACAGTTTGAAAAAGACACTGGAGACTTCTGTCCAGTAATGAGGGCGGACAGTGACAGTGTCAGGTATTTATGAGGAAAGGAGGCCGTGCTACCTCGTGTGGCACATTTGGCAAGTAAGACTGTTGCATGGCCTCTCCAAAGTGATGCACTTGTTACTGGTGTTCTTATATGTCTGTCATAATTGGATCGGTTCCTTTCTGATTCTTTTGAGTTTACTAACGAAATGTTTGCTCTCCACCAGCTTCGGGCTCTGTATTCAATGTACCTTAGGAAAACAAAGAGTTTGAATAAATTACTTTATCACCTGTTCAGGCTTATGCCAGAAAATCCAAGCTATGGAGAGACAGCTCTTGAGATCTCAAATAAAGACCTCAAAACGTTCTTTACTGAGGAACTGCAGCTGAGTATTAGAGGTCAGTAAGAAACATGTTTGTACCCTCTCCTGGTGTCTATGCTCAGACCAGGATGTGCTAAACCTTTCCCTGAGTGTTTAGACAATGATCTCAAATGTGAATCTCAGCTATGAGAATGTTAAAATGCAACATTTTCTACATTTCTTTAAATTGGACAGATAATTAGATCTTGTGGATAAAGTTATGAAGAATTTAATACATTTTAAAGCGTATTGTGTTGACATTATCTTTTAGTCTGAATAAATATTTGTTATGTGCTAACATTTTGTAGGCACATAACAAATAACATAACACATAACATAACATAACATAAAATAACATAACGAATAACATAACACATAACATTATGTAGTCTCCAGTTAGGGAGGTGGCTGCCTTCATCCTGGGAGCTCAGATTTTAGCTGAGAAGACAGACAGACATACATACATCTGGCTATACTACACTATTATAGTCTATGAAGAATACAGTTTTAAATGTCTTAGAGAGTTGAGGAGAGAGTGTGTCTTAGGTGATTATTCTACGACTTTTGTACAGTAGCTAAGTGAGTTCTGGGGAAAGTAAATGAGGCCAGCCTCTTTTTCATAATTTATAAAAGAATCTTTAACTTTCCTCCTTTTTAAAAATATGTGTGTTCTGTTTTATTCATGGTCTTTCATGAGAAATAGAGAATGTGATTTCTAGGCAGAATTTTTTGTGTCAGTTGGGATTTTCATTCTTCAGTTCCTTTGCTAATCTGCTGGTTCAGTTTCAATGTGTGGGAGGATGCTAAAATAAGAGTCCCAATTTCTCTGGTATGTTATGTGAGCTACAGCACTATATTACTCAGTAATTAAGGATAAATTTCTAAGGAAAATAATAGTGAATGGTCTATTCTATAGTGTTATTCTATGTAAGAAGTACATACCACTCATAAGAATTTGTTTCTCCTCAGAAACATCAACTCTTCCATATCATATTCCACACTTGGCCTGTTCAGTCTATCACATGACATTAAAAGATTTGCCCGCCATGGTTAGGCTGTGGTGGAATAGCAGTGAGAAGCGTGTTTTCAATATTGTGGATAGATTTACAAGCAAGTATGTCAGCAATGTTCTTTCTTTTCAAGAAATATCTTCTGTGCAGACAAGTACCCAGCTATTTAATGGCATGACGGTTAGTATTGTCTTGACTTTTTCTAGAAAAGTTGTTTGAATATTGATTAAATCTGACATTGTGAACATCATCACGAAATTGTTGCCCCTGATTCAGAATTATAAAAATCTGTCTATATTCTGATTCTTGTGTGATGAGAAAAGATACGATAGACATAAAAGTAATATTTGGTACTTTCAGTGTCATTTGTCTATTCAAAAACCAACCCACAATTATGTGACAAACTTAATATAAAGCATACTTTTTAGTGAGCAGTGTGTTTGTTTTAAATGTCATGAATCACTATAAAACAAGCCAAGTACTTAAATCTATTTAACAAATGTCTTGTGTTTACCTTCTTTTTCCTATTAAGAAGCTGTTATCTGCTAATAGTCAACCTATCAAAATGTGTTTTGAATGAAAGAAATTTGAGAAAATTATTTGTCTTGTGTTGTAGGTTAAAGCTCGAGCTACTACTCGAGAAGTAATGGCTACTTACACTATCGAGGACATTGTCATTGAACTTATAATACAGCTGCCTTCAAATTATCCATTGGGTTCAATATCAGTGGAGAGTGGGAAGAGAGTGGGTGTGGCTGTTCAGCAGTGGCGGAACTGGATGCTGCAGTTAAGCACTTACCTCACCCATCAGGTAAGTGCTTCCACATTCATCTTTCCAAACCAGAAAGAGACGATCTGTTTGAAAAAGCAGTTGAGACTGGGGATTTAGCTCAGTGGTCAGAGTGCTCGCCTCGCAAGCACAAGGCCCTGAGTTCGATCCCTGGCACCAAAAATAAAAAAGAGCAGTTGAACACAGACTATGTCTCTTCTGCTTCAGATGGAAATAAAATAAAATAAAATAAAATAAAATTCTTCTGTTTTTTTTTTTTTTTTTTTGTGGTGCCGGGGATCGAACTCAGGCCCTTGTGCTTATGAGGCAAGCACTCTAATCACTGAGCTAAATCCCCAGCTAAATAAAATTCTTCTGTAAACACAGGTATGTGCCTAACTAGCTCGAGTCTACCATGTCTCTTTAAAATTTAAGTCTTTATAATTTATTTTCTGGTGTTTGAGAGGGGTTGACTTTATTTCACTGACATTATATAAAATGTAGACCAACACATGGTATTAAGGAACTTGTTTGAGAGAAAATGGACAAATGAGTGCTTTCCAAGCTCTTACTCAGACATTTCAACTCTCCTTGGATTAGAGAAATTCTAGTATGCTGAAAGATTTTTGACCTTTAGATGAATTATAAGTCTTCTCCAGTGGTGTTTGTAAATTGTGACACATCCTAGGCATTCTACAATAAAGAAAAAAATTATTTTAAAACAAATATCTTCACCAGTATTGTGTAGGTGGAGCAAATCAGCTGAAAAGGTAAGATAATTTCATTATTTTTAGTTCAAAATTAGGAGAGCTGATCTAAGTGACTTAATTACTAAAAGATTTTCATCAGAGAAGCTGAGATCATAAGACTTGAAGTATTAGCTCAGAAGTGTTCATGGAGAAAAATTACATCAGTTTCTAAACTTTGAATATGAATTTTAAAAAATTAACATTCATAAAATTTAGGAAATGTGAATGTGGCCAAGCAGATTCACTTAGAATTACAATGCAGATTTAAAATTGGTGAAAGTGTGTAGTGATTCTTTCTTCTTTCTGTTAACAGAATGGAAGTATTATGGAAGGCTTAGCGTTATGGAAGAATAATGTAGACAAACGGTTTGAGGGTGTTGAAGACTGCATGATCTGTTTTTCAGTCATTCATGGTTTCAACTATTCTCTCCCCAAAAAAGCCTGTAGAACATGCAAGAAAAAGTTCCACTCAGCTTGCTTGGTAAGTTTTAAGAAAAATTTTAACTACCTTATATTTTGTGTATTTTCTATATACAAGATACTCAACTCTGGAAAAGAAAATGGTGTGCTTGCACTCTTAATTTCTTAATTGTAGTTAATGGGAGACATATTAAGTGAATTTTTAAAATATGCAAAAGATAACCAGTAATTTACTGAGACTGACAGCATCAAAGCACTTTAATAAATGGATGTTTCTTATAGAACTGTTAGCCCTTAAGGAATAGATGGTCTTGTGAGATCTAGACATGGAAGAGGCTACGGGATTTAAGAGCAGGGCCACCGCGTGTCTGAGCCCTTTGCTCTTTTTAAACATGCTAAGGAAAGGGGCATTGCCACATGTTCACTTGCTTCAGTAGGTCGTGTCCTTAGCGGTCTTGGGCATTAACCTAGGTAGAAAGTATCATAGTGTAGGCTTTAAAAATAATATTTAGTTGTATTTACTTTGAAGATATACAGCGAGGCAAAATTGTTACTATTCTTCCTGATTCACTTTATCATTTGGAGGTTACTTTAGAAGTAAATTATGTGAGGTGTGCAGCTTTAAGGGATTCTTTTAACATTTAAAATCTTTTCTTTTTCAGTACAAATGGTTTACCTCTAGCAACAAATCCACGTGTCCACTCTGTCGTGAGACCTTTTTCTGAGATTTTTTTTTTTTTTTTTGGAAGTGATTCCTGAAATAAATCAAGCAAAAGCATTGATTGGATTTGGATCCATCTTAAAGTATTAATGTGAGGAAGCCAGTGACCATTACTTTTAAATAGGACCTTCTCTGGAAAATTATTTTGGTTAATGTAATGATCTTAAAAATCAGGTTTACCTATCTTCAGATTGCTTTGTAAATGTTTGGAAACATTTTCTTTCACAAAAGAATATTACATATTTGAGAGAAATATTTATATTGATGGTTTAATCTCTTTGTATATGTACAAGTAAATATGAAAAACCCTAAATTATAGAATTGAAATTTGTGAAAATACTGTGCTTATAAACTTGTAAATCCACTGTTTGCTGATATGTATTCTAGAACAGTCCAAGAGTGAGGAAGAATGAATTGAGAGAATTGATGTACATCTGCAGATATTTTACAACTTATTAGTTATAACAGCAAAATTAGTAGTGTTCTGATTTTTTGTAGATTATTTTAATGATAAAAATGACACTAAGCAATCAGTGTGGCTTATTTTAAGCTATTTGAGGCATGCTCTGAAATCCTATGTAAAAGAATGTAAACTGAACTTTAAGGTGCCTCCATTTATTAAGGGTTATGAAATTCAGAAAATTAAATTTATGACACTGATCTTTGGTTGTGGAGGAATTATTTCCACGTACTAGTGAAACTGGAGTTGTGAATTTGTCAGTGAATTTATTACTTGGTTTGAGTCTTCATATAGTGGGCATTTGAGAGAAATACTAATTTGATTGTTTAATATATACTACTGAAACTTAAGAATCGGTGGAAAAATCAGCATTTAAAAATGGTGTAGGGGCTTTCAATTTTGTAAGCAATTTTGCTATTACTAGCCAAAGTTACACTAGATAAGGCACGTGCAGGAGCTAATATTCTTTAACCTTCAGAAATGAAAGTTAAGGATTATAGTACTAAGTGAAATTAAGAAGCTCAAGTATATGAGTAGGTAAAAACCTGCCTGTGGCTATGCCACTATTATTACACTTAAAAATTGTGCCCACAACATAAAAGCATGGAAGTCTGGAACCCAGAATAATTTTATTACAGTCTTCCATTTCATGGGAAATAACATTATCTAATATAGTTAGGCTACTTAAAAGATCAGCTATTCATCTGTGTTGCAAATGTTTAACTGGCACAGAGCAACTCATGTTAAATAAAATTATTGCTTACCATCAACTGGGTAGAATGACTGTTATTGAAATAGTATGAATGTGGTCAGAGGATTGTAGTTGAGAGTGAATTATTACGTGTGAGTTGCACATCTCTTGAGTTGTATTTGTAGATGTAGCGCCCTGTTCACTTTTGTCTCCTCAATTTTTCTGGGTAATATTTATTGTCTTGCAGCCTTGAGGCCCAAAGAGTCAGTAAATGAAGTAGATATAGCAAAATTCTACTACCTCTTCTTAATCCCTTTCTTAAAATATTCTCTTTTTATGTCTCTGACATAGTGGTCCCAAAAGATTGTGTTGCTCCCCTTCGAAAATTTTCCTTTAAGAGAGGTTTTATAATAAAACTTTGTTTATAACCTTTCCAGTTATTGGTACTTCTTGGCTTCTGACCCAAACCCCAAGTAGAAAAGAAAAGGGAATAATAGAGCATTGTTTTCCCACAGTAAAAGTAGGGCATCAGATTCTTGATGAAACACTTGTAATTACGTAGTTATAATTAAATAACTGCTCTTCATACTTAAGACTCTTAATACATTTCTTTAAGATGTGTAAGTATAATTGTAAAGCTTGTTAATGTTTATATGCTACATAAAAAGCTTTCTAAAATAAGACTGAAATCATACCACATTAAAGCTTTATTTATATAGCTTTCACAATTCGAAGAAAAAGGATAGCCGCTTTTGAAATTTTAGCAGAAGACATTTAAAATTGCATGAGATTTAAAGCCCATTACAAAATTATTAATTTAAAACTTGAAAGTAAATTGCAATTTTAAAAATTTATTTTTTATTATCTTGAGTGCTAATGTATGTATATATGTTTCTGTGGCTTAGATATGTTATTACTTGATACATTGTTGTGTCAGTAATGTTATTTTTGATTGTTATGCCATATGTGCCCATTAAAATTCACTTAATTACAAAATACTTGAGATATACAAAAAATATAAATTCCCTTGTACTCTTCACATACTATTTTGCCATATTTGCTTTGATTTTTAAAGAAATAAAATGTTTCTCTTTTGTACTCCTCCTGGCGCTGTCCTCCTCCTTCCCTCCCTAGAGCTAACCTGCCCTTCAGAAGTCGGTGTGTGTGACACCTTCCTATGAAAGTTTTTAGTTGTTGATATCTTACTGTAATCATCTTTTGTAATTTGCTTCTTCATTTAACTGCTGTTCAGTATCATACATATCTGCTAGTTTATTTTCCAGCCTTGCCACTAATGGTCATTTCAATTGTTATTTTTTGCTGCTTTGAACAATGCTGTAAGTATATTCTTTTTTTTTTGGTTTTTTGAGGCAAGGTCTCGCTATACAGTCTGGACTGGCCTCAAACTCCAGGCGATCCTCCTGCCTCAGCCTACCAAGTGCACCACCACACCCAGTCTACAAGTGTACATTCTTTATTCTTCTTCCTTATGCGAATAGGGTAGGTATTCTGGATGGATGCACGCCTTAAAAATTGGAATCTCAGGTAGCAGCATATATATATATATATATATATATTTTTTTTTTTTCCTGTGAGTTTAAGTATCAGATTGCTCTCCAAGCGGTAAGTTTGCAATCCCAGCAGCGGTGTGAGATAATTCTGGTTTTCCCACCAATACTTAGCTTTATGAGAGTTTATAAATTTTCCACTTGGAGTGCTGTGAAATAGTAGCTCTTTGTCTTAATTTATATTTTCTTGATTACCAAGAAACCTAGCTTCACTGATATTTATTGTTCATTATTTCATGAATTTTAGTATCTGTGCCTGTTTTTCTTCTCCTTGGTTCCTTTACTCTTCCTGATCATAACGCTTTCCTTTTCACAGAAGCTCTTGTACATGTCTGTCTCTGATGGTCTGTGACTATGTTACAGAATATTTCAGTTAATCACATTGACCATCATTTTTCTTTATGTTGAGCTTTTTTTGTGTGTCAGGTTTGTAAAATTTGTTATTCCTCTGAGATGTAAAAATAAATTCTATCATTTTGTCCCAGAAGTTTTAAATTGCGAAATGTGCATAATTCGCTGGCAGTTAATTTTTCTGACTGTTGTGAGGTAGAATTCTTATTCTATATTGAGAGCCAATTTTTATAGCATCATTTACTAAATGGTATACTCATTTCTCCTTGACTTCGTAGTGCTGCTTATCTCATTTTATTAAATTCTCATGCGTGTGTGGTGGATTGGTTTCTAGGCTCTTATTCTCTTCCATTGATCTATCTGTTCTAATTCTAGTTTTTCTTTGAAAGATAATTCTTTTATAATTAACCATGAGTAGTCCTTTACTATTGTTGTTTTAAGACTTTTTGGGTAGCCACATTCTAGGGTAGCCATACCTTCTGCTAGTCAAGAACCTCTCTTCCTTCATTTGTTTAGTAATCAGTTGGTTTGTACTGTAATGGGTTATTTTATGGAAGAATTGACAAATGTCCAATTGAGGTTTTATCTGATAAGACCAGGTGGCTCTTCTGGCTGTGCCAGATCTGATCCTCAAGGTCCTATAATCCAGCCCTCAATTTTTTTATAGCTGTGGTAGAATCCTTGAACCTCTATGTGGATTTATCTCTCTGTTTTATGAAAGTTCCTTGAAAAAGGGCTTGATAAAGCAGGATGTTTATAATGGAAGTAGTCTATTCTGGTGGCTTTGATAATGTGTTTTTTTTTTTTTTTTGTCCATTTCTTTTTAAGAAAATAACTTCTTTGAGTAGCACCAAGATAATTTAATCTGTACGATGTCCAGACTTAGTAGAGATATTTGAGAAGGTTAAGAAACCCAGTTTGTTTCCATGGCTTCCAAATTCACTTGGTGTTTTAAAAACAGCATCCATTATTCTCAATTTGACATGCCCAACAGAGGAACATGAGTTTGCCCACTGGAGCATATTTGGCTTCTGGTAAAAAGTACTAGATTCTAAGAAGCTGGTGTCGTAGAGCCCGGTATAGTTGGCATTGTTTCTTTTCACTGTTCAAGATTCACTAATAAGCAGTCTCTGTGAATATTTGGAGAGTAAAATTCAAAATGTCTATTCTGGGCATGGACCCTTATCAGACTTCAGAACCATAACCGTGGGTTTCTCTTTTGCCACCTAAGGGTAATAAAGGTTTTGGATTTCAGAGGGTTACACTAGTAGGTGGGGAACGAGAAAGGAGGAGAAAGTGATTTTATGTGGTACCTTTAGATTTGTTTTTCTTGATCTTATATCTTGCAATTTTGCTGAACTCCTTCATTGTAGTAGTTTTCTTAGTTGATTCCTTAGGATTTTTTATATATAAGAGTTTGTTACCTTAGTTTCTCCTTCGTTTTTTTTTTTTTGTTGTTGTTTTTTGAGGCAGGATCTCACTGTGTAGTCCAAGTAGGCCTTGAATTTGCAGCAATCCTTCTGCATTGGCTTCCTGAGTGCTGGGATTATAGGTGAGTACCACCATGCCCAGCTCAGTTGTGCTTTTTTGATCTAGGTGCCTTTTCTTTCTTTGTCTTGCCTAACCACCCTGGTCAGAACTTCCAGGATTGGACAGAAGTGCTAAGAGCAGTCATCCTTGTCTTTTTTCTGATCTCAGGAGGAAAACTTTCAGCCTTTCACCACTGTGATGTTAGCTGTGAGGGATACAGTAAGGTTTAAAGGTGAACTTAGTATAAGACCTGAAGATGCTTCAACTAAGTGGGCCAGGCTGCAGTTCTCTGGTGCTGGGAAGATAAGCTACCGGGTCAAAGGAGGGCTCTGAGGGACGGTGGGATTTTGATGTGTGCCGTGCTGCTGAGAAAGCATTAGAGCAGAGCTGCTTACTCTCAGCAGTGTTGGCATTTTCAGCGATGATGCTGTTCTGGGGACTGTCATGTGCATTGCAGGATGTTTTGCAGAATCTTTGAATTCTATTCACTAAGTACAGTGTGCCACCTGAGCTGTGATGACTATAAAAACGTCCAGGCATTGCCAAGTGGCCTTTGGGTGGAGTTGGTTCTGGCTGAGTTGCTGTAGAACATGGACTCATCAGGCACCATTAAATAGAAAAACATGAGCCACATGTGTTATATTTAAATTTCACTAGCGGGCACATTAAATATATAAGAAGAAATAGGTGAGATTAATTTTAACACATTGTGTTTAACTCAGCATAGCCAAAATATTATGTCAGCATGTAATCAATATAAAAAATACTACATATTTTACATTTTTTTAAAAAAAATTTCCAAGAACATGTATTGGTCCATTGTATACATAGTGATCACATCATTGTAGTTAATTTGTACCTGTACATGATACATCTTGGTTCCCCACCTTCTTCCCCATCCCTCCCTTCCCTATTTACAGTATATTTTAAATGTTTTTTATATTAAGTTTTTGGAATTTAGGGTATATTTTGAATTTATAGCATACTTCAATTTGGAGATGAAATTTTCATTAGTTATTTGATCTGTATTTAGATTTCAGAAAATGTACAGTTGAAAAAGTTGATTTACGTACCCAAATTGTAAAAAACATATTTAAAATTTCCAATAACTGGACTGTGTCCCTTTTAACATTTAAATTAATATAAATTAAAAAAATTTAATTTGTAAGCCATGCTTCTACATTTCAAGTCTCAAACATATATGGCCAGTGGCTGTAGTACTGGCTGATTGAGAGCTAACCTTATACGGAGTACATACATACAAAAAGAAAGATTTGTGATAATCTAGGAAGAGTCAGTTTGCACTTTTTTTTTTAACCTTTTGTGTATATTTCACTTTTAGCATTATGGACTCAAGGGGCATCCATTGTCCCACAAATGACTCAAATTTATCCTTCCTTATGGCTAAGTAATAATCCATTGTGTATATGTATCACATTTTCTTTTTCCAGTCATTTGTTGATGGGCATATAGGCCAATCCCAAGATCTAACTGCTATGAGTTGTGCTGCTATATACATGGGTATCCATGTGCCACTGTAATATGATGTCATTAACTCTTTTGGGATGCTATCCAGAAGAGGCAAAATGGGGTCAAATAAATCTCTACTTCCTTTGAGAAGTGTCTATTCAATTTCCCATTTTTTATTGGGTCTTTTATTTGCGGAGGGTCTAATTTTTTAAATTTTTTTGTAGTTCTTTGTATGTTCTAAGTACTAGTCCTCTCTCTGAGGAATAGCTGGCAAAAACTTTTCCCATTGTGGAGGTTGTCTCTTCATCCTGTTAGCTGTTTCCTTTGCTGTGCAGCATCTTTTTAATTTCATGTAATCCATTTGTCGAGCAGGAAGAGGGACACGAACTCAACAGTCCAAGCAGGTCTGTTGCTAATCCTGCCAGGACCTCTCTGTGCGAGCGGACCAGAGAAGGCGCCCCCTACAGTATGAGAGGCTTTTCGTAGCATTTTTTTGGCAAGCTTTTGAGGGGTGCAGGTTGGAGAACCGGAAGGCTTGCAGTTTGCTAATGTGTCCTCAGTGACCTGCTGACGTGTCCTCTGTGATCTAAGGGAAATGAAACGTGCGTTTCTCTAAGATGGCAGGTGGGCCCATTCAAACTGGTGGTGTCCTTGTTCAGGCTCTGTCAGCCTCGTATGTCACAATCAAGTAGGTTTCATCCAAGATACGCAAGGCTGGATCACTATCTGGAGCAGAGGCGGCAGCCGCCAGCGTCGGGTACAGAGTGCTCCAGTTTGCACTTTCAAGCTCAGCTCCAGATACTTTTAGCAATGTCTAGAGGGAGCCTTGTTCATAAAAATTTGGAAATCAGCTCATTCTTTGGCCATCTTTTGAATCTCACATGGTGTAGGTGTTTCTAGATTAGCTATACTGTACTTTGGTCCCATGTGGAATTTTCCAGAGCTTTAAAAAGTAATCCTGATAATGTTCCCAAAATAACAGTTTTAGATGCTTAGAAATGTCTGAGGGATGTTCTATGATAGTGGAATTAGATAAATTGACACTTAGTTATATTATGTTACCCATCTATATTTGTAGACTATTCCATGTAGGAGTTTTAAGAATGTCAGGGCATTGTTAAGTGCCAAAGTCTCCTGAAATGCCATTTCTGGAAAGATTCTGGATAGTTATCATGTGTTTTAGACAAAATAGGACATTAGTTCTTCCCATGGTCCATCCATCTGCTTATAGGTGTCATTAATCACTGCTTCCCATTGTTATTGTACGGAGAATTTTTGGTCTTATTTTCATTTTGAGTGAGTTATTTTTTTCTTGAAAGTCTGAAGGAATATGTGGTGACTGTTCTTTCCCAAGGAAAACCTTAAGGAAAGGATTGTTTGTTTAGGAGGTACCCCTAAGTTTTCTTGAGTGCCTTTGAAATATTAACTTTGATGTATCAGAATTTACTGTAATTCTGAGTCATTCAGCAAAATTTTGCTTATCAAGATAAGCATAGTAGTTAGGGTTATAGGGAAAGTTCTACCAGGCACAGGTTGTGGCTCTGACACAGACAAATCAGTGGCAAACAAGGAACAGACTACTACATGACTCAATGTGTGTGTGTGTGTGTGTGTTAATGATAGGTGAGGTTTCCCAGACAAGCAGAGGATAGGAAAGAGCCATGTGATCAGTGATCTCAACAAGTGATGATCCTGAAACGTCAGCTAGACAAAGTAAATGTCGTGAGCTGACAGGCGTTTAGTAGTAGTTTTATGATGCTTTCAAGAGAAGATGCAAAGCTGTGTCTAACCAGTCATTTTAGTAGCCAGCTGTTATTGTTCTAATAGACCATTATTCTTCAGGGATGATCTATATTGATTTGGAGACTGATCAGCCTCTGCCTCCATCTGTTCCCTAAGAAGCAGTCTTTTTAAATTTTCATTTTTTTTAAGGTTTTTTTTTGAGACGGGGTCTCACTCTAATTCAGGCTCACGTTGAACTCACTACATAGCCCAGGCTGGCCTCGAACTCACAATTCTCCTGCCTTGGCCTCCTAAGTGCTGGAATAAACAGGTGTGTGCCATCATGCCTGGCCCTAGGAAGCAGTGTTGTACATTCAGCAGACATGGGACAATAAGGGACAAAACAAGGACACATAAAAATTTGTGCAACAGATGGGAACAAAATGTGAAGGCAAACCAAGCAGTGGGAGAACAGGTTGAATAATTAATAAAAAATATTTGCCAAATGGTTGGTTTGTAAATCAGGTCTGATTTTTCTTAAAGACTTAATTGGGCCTACTTATAATGAACCGTCTTATGTGAAGATGTTTGTTTAGAAGTCTGAGGTAAATTCAGCAGTAAGAGCTTACGGAAAGCAAAGGATTAGACTGCTTTTTAGAAACTCACCTGGCAGCAGATCTGAGGAGTGTTGGAGTCTGGTGCCCTTTCCTGTTGGTCCAAAGGCCCGCTGGATACTGACCAGAGAACTTCTGCATAATCTCTATGTGAAAGTTGTCTGAGGCATAGACCAAGACCATTCGTTGCTGGATGTCTGAAACAAAAATTGTATTACTTAAGGAGAGGAGTGTTTTAGTTACTTTTCTCTCGTTGTTGGGACAGAATACTCGACACTCAAAGTTAGGGGAAGAAAGGTTTATTAGCTCACAGTCTGCAGAGGTTTCAGTCTATAGTCCGCTGGGTCCGAGGCAGGGCGGCATGGCAGAGGCAGGGCGGGCCCGGCAGCCGACCACCAGCCGACCCGCAGCAAAGTAAAATCTGGAAATGCAAGGAATGTATGCAAATAAGCAATGCAAACAAGCAGCTAATTAGCCTCTTCCTGTATCTTTTATCTAGGCTACCTGTCTCCAGGGCGGCCCGCACTCCCACCCCCAATCTCAGTCTCACATCCTTGATCCCAGCAGGACGATGCCAAACTGATCAATGGATCAATTTAGTAATCACGCACTCTAGATCCAGCTATCTCTTACCACATGAGGCTTTGGGGGGACATCTAGACACAAACCATAACAAGGAGTTACGCTGCTTAGATCCAATCTTTTGAGTAAACCAGCTGCTCAATTTGCACGCAGTTCTGAGTCGGGGACTGTTCTGGTGGTGTGCTGGTTAGAGGTGAACTGATGTCAGGGTTACAAACACGGTTCTTCTGGCAAGACGTGTTGTCCAGCTGGCTTTCGGAAGCCCGTTCATGATGGGCTCACTGTTACTTGGTTGACCTTCCGAACTGTGAGGCTGTCACTGAACTGACTTCCAAAGGGAAGGTTACTAGAGCAGATCCTCAGTGATAATTAAGATTAAACTAGGGAGGTTACCGTTGATCAAATAGGTCTAAACCTCGTCCTATTGTCACTGTATGGTTTTTGTTGTGTTTTTTAATTAGGACCGTGGAGCAGAGTCTTATTCTTAGGTTTTGTTGGTTATGTAGTTGTGGGTGTTGTTTTTACATCCATATTTTTAAAAATATGAACTAAAATTCACGTTAACAAAATTAACCACTTTAAAGTGGATAACTGATTGGTATTTAGTACCTTAACAGTCACAGTAGCCACCATTCTGCTTTGTTTCTGCAGGAGAACCTCTTCTGGGTATTTCATGTAATTGGAATCCTGTAACAAGTGGCCTTTTGGGTATGACTCCACTTAGCAGAATGTTTTTGTGTTTCATCCATATAGTGTCAGTATTTTGTTCTGTTAAGGCTGAATTCCGTTGCAGGTATATACCACGATTTGCTTATCTGTTCATCAGCTGATAGGCATTTGGATTGTTTTCACCTTTTCACTATGTAAATAAGTGTATTCATGTACAAGTATTTGTATTATTACGTGTTTTCAGTTCTTTTGAATGTGTGCACGGGAGTGGAATTGCTGGTAATTCTGTGATTAACTTTTTGAAGATACCAGTTTTCCATAGCAACTACAATATATATTCCCACTCAGCAGTGGATGAAGGTTTCAATTTCTTTACATCTTCTACAATCTTGTTATTGTGCATTTTAAAAAATTATCCTAGTGAGTATGAAGTGGAATCTCATTGTAGCTTTGATTTGAATTTTCTTAATTACTAGTATGTTAAGCATTGTTTCATTTATATATTTTTGAGGAATATTTGTATAGTCCTTTGTCCGTTTTTAAGTTGTATTTTAAGAGGTCTTTTTGTATATTGTGAATACTAGGGTGAAATCTACTTTTAGAAGGGTGTTAATATTCTTTAGTTTTGGGAAATGCTCTTGAGAACTCAGTGTTGAGATGTGGGTCTGAATGAAATAAAAACAAAATATGGTTTACACAAGAAATTCATTTGTCTCTTTTGCTCACAAGGTCCATAAGTAACCAGTTCAGGCCTGCGGTAGGAGCTCTATTGTCCTCAGGGACCTAAGTTCCTTCTGTCTCATGGCTTCATGGTATTCCCAACTGCGACTTCCACTTTGTGGTCCGAGATGAGTACTCAACTCCAGCCATTTTTGTATTTTACTGTCAGTATAAAGGAAGGACAAAGAAGAAAACTCTCCCTTGGTATAAGGACCCTCCTCAGAATTCACATAGATATTTACTTATATTTTATTGGAAAGAATTTATTTCCATGTCCACATCTGTTGGCCAGAGAAGCTGGCAAATATATGTCTAGTTATAAATCAGGCATTTTATTGCTCTTTTTTGGTCACCAGCTTAGTAACTTTTCATATACAATGTCAGGTATTCAGACAAAAATTAATGTTCTTTCAGAATTTACTCTGTGCTAGCAGTGTGGATGAGTGGATTAGTGTGGGAATTAGCTAATTAAAAAACTGAGCTTTACTCTTTTCAAACATACTTTCATTCAGTATTCTTTCTTGGCTGAGCCCAAACTCCAGTTTTTGTATCCCCAGACCTGTAAGGCTGTCCGAAATTCTTATTTTCCAATCCCTAGGTCATCATTTTCTGCTCATTCCCCCTACTTTTTAGCTTTCAGCTGTAGGCTGCTGCTTATGAATTAGCTGTTGCCTCAAAAGGAATACAACTGCTAAATATCAGTCTCACATCTGGACTGACCTTCTTAGTTCTTCGAATTCTTACTGCTTTGGTAACTCCCTGATTTATCCCACCTCTGCTTCTGGGTCTGTAAGTAAATCTAATTTTTGGCTAAAGTAGTTAGCCTGATAAAAGTCTTCTAGTCAAAATTAGAAATCCCATAGTCTGGGATTCAGTTGGAGGATTCATTGGAGGAAATCAGTTACTTATTCTTTGACTCTTAGTTCCATTTTCCTTTTTTTTTCCCTTGAGGTTTTAAAACCTTTACAGCAATAATATATGAACATAAAAATATTTAGTATTTCTGGTTGAGCACTTTTTGACAACCTTTACCCTCCATCTCAAACTGTGTAGGACTTTTATATACAGTTTATCAGTCCACGCTTGAAATGACAAGAGGCTGGGATGGAAAGCACCAGTCAAACCAGCCGCGGTTTGCACATTCCTTTTCTGTTTGACCGCTTCAGACCAGGATTCTGTCTGTCTAGGTTTAGGAATTTCCTTTGTACTTTGAATTTAACTTAGACCTTTTACTTTGGATACTTTGTAGACTTTAAAACAATTTTAGTTCACAAAAGATACCTTTAGAAACTTTATGATACTCAATTTGTTGCAGGGTTAGAAAGCAAAAACACCAGTTAGTACTTGGATGAAAGCTTTTTTTGGCCAAGTTCTTACCGATGTTTTTGTTGGTAAGAACAGGACCCTACAAAAGAGGGGCTTGCCTAAGTGGTGGGTACCTTTCACTGCCTCGGCTCTATTCTCACTCCAATAAATTTACTTAACTTTGGCCACTATGGATAGTGGCTGCATATTAATTC
The DNA here is from genome assembly GCA_004026905.1 of Hystrix cristata. Classification (NCBI taxonomy): domain Eukaryota; kingdom Metazoa; phylum Chordata; class Mammalia; order Rodentia; family Hystricidae; genus Hystrix; species Hystrix cristata. The sequence goes on from PVJO010000195.1 coordinate 257,756, forward strand.
ATAGCTGAGATGCCAGTTGACACTACATTTATACTTAAATCCTAGGCATAATATTTACCCTACTGCCCTTATCCTGAAAACAGAGTCTAGCACAATGGTGCATGCCAAGACTTTTCAGGGCCTGTTTTTTGTTTTGGGTTTTGTTTTCATTTTTTGTTTCAGTGTTTTCAGACAGGGGCTCACTCCACAGCCTAGGCTGCCTTGAACTCATGATTCTCCTGTCTCAGCCTGCTGAATGCTAGGATTACAGGCATGCTCCTCTGCACCTGGTTTAAGACATTTCAAAGAAGCATTTGCATATGGGGAATTTTAGGGAATGCATTTTTGTTTCTTTATTTTTCGTGTGCTCTAAAACGTGATTTTCCCATTTATATACTTTTCTTAGGCTGGCTCACTTTTCCCACCTGCTTTTACACATATGTCCTCTTTTAAAAGAACCTACCCACTCATAACTTACTCACTCATTTCCACAGTACATTTTACAATGTTGAAGATGGGGAAAAACAAAACCTTTGGTGTCTAGAAAGGTAATCTGAAATATATGGTGTTATTTAAATTTTTTAAATTTTGTTAAAGTAAGTGACACATTGCCATTAACCCTCCTCAAAATGCTCCCCTTCACTTCAAACACCACATTGTTCTTGTCACTTTCTGACATTGTTCTGGAAGCTCTTTTTTGTGTTTGAAGTATGATAAAAAAATATACTGCCGAGTGCTATGGAGAAAGGCAGGCTTGTAAAAACATTCACTGGATCTGGTACCATGTGACTTCTGGCTCTTCCTCAAAGTTAAAATGACCATAAAAGGTAGAACATTTTGAATCCATTTAGGATATCAAAGCAGTCACAATAGTGGAACTAAAGACACACAAAAAAGGAATTCTAGAATTGCTTCAGAAAGTGGAAAGAATGATAGGATAAGTAAAGCAAGTGTATACTGAGGAGAATAATAGTAATGTGTCTTTTACTGTAAAACATTTTTAAAAATTAAAATATTCTGGCCCAACTAAAAAAAACTAGCAACTTTTTGGGTCACTTGGTAAATGGACTGGAGTAACACACCCAAATACGCATCTGTTGCCCCTAAAACCCGAAGGAGTCTACCAAGTGCTCTCTTACCTTGTTGTAGGAACAGTTAACACTTCTAAAACCTTCTCAGGTATTTATCTTTACCTTACAAGGGACGTCTCAATGTTTCCCACTAATTTCACTGTGGTAGAAGGCTCCTGAATTTAATCAGGGGCCTTATTACAACCAAGTATCTTATCAGTAAATTGAGAAAGTGATCAAGATCCCTGCAATCCACATTATTACAGAGGGATGGACAGTACATACCTGAGGTATGACAGTGACAGTGTATTGCTGGCCCTTTACGGGCAGGTATGGAGAAAAATGCATTTGCCAGATCAACAGCTGAGCAACAGGCACCAGGAGATGTGCTAATCTGCTCGATGAAACCACATCTGTTAGACCAGATGCAACTGGAATCGCTACTTGGTTAAGCTTGATAATTCATGGTCATTCTCCAACCATCATTGTACAGATCTGGATGCCACCATAAAACAGTGAAAGTTCCTTCATTCCTGTTATCTTCTGAGAGTTTATTTTTTTATATACACATATAAACACATCGTCTCTTTTTTTTTAAAAAAAAAAGGGATACAACTTCTGCAACTTGCTCTTTTCAATCAATGATGTATCACAGACTCCTCCTGCTTCAGCATAAACAGATCTGACTCAACGTGTAGTGGCTGTATATTCAATGAAACAGAGTGTAATTTATTTGAACCAGTCTCCTTCCTGATGTTTAGGCTGATTCCCTTGTTTTGCTATTAGAACTAACGCTGAAATGAACATCGTTTCATGTATAACTTTAAATATAAAATCAAAATTATAAATATACTATATATATTTACTTGCACATGTACAAATAGCTCCTGGTGAAAAGGAGGCATCATCTTTCCATTTCTTTCTTTATGACGAATTTCTGATAAAGTTCCTTCACCCAGAAATGCCTTCTGTTTCTGAATATCCTGAATGCATTCGGTTTCTAGTTCTTGGCACATTTTCTCTAGCTCTTCGTGAATTTGAGGACTGACAGGATTTCTTGACCTGCTTGTCTGGAAAGTGCAGTGGTTCCATGCAGACCTTTTGTCTTCAATGTTTTCAAAATTTCTTCTAAATGAGAATGTAAAAAAAGATTAGAGCTAATTAAATTTGGTGATGTGTAAAATCACTAAATATTTTAATAAGATGATACACATAGTTTACAAATTATGAGTCTGACAAAACAATGTAAATCAAGTAAATGTCTATTAAAATGAACGTGAACTTTAGTTAGATGGGAGCACTTTGTACTTCTAAGCTGTTCCTGAGGATAGAGGGCAGTGAGCAGACTGAGTGGCCTGGTCTGAATGATGGCCTACTCTGGGCCAAACACAGACGTGAAGTAAACTTGTGATTACTGCCAGTGATGAAGGTGTTAGTTGTCTGGCTCTAATCTCTGCTCTGTATCCTTCCTTTTGGGTGAAGAAGGCCAATGAAGGTATCAGCAAATGAACAGCAACACTGTCCAGTGAGAGCCAGTGTGAAGTACCTTATTTCTTTGGGGTGTGTTATGAAAGCAAAACCTTTTATGTATAAATAAAACTAAAAAGACTGAAGTGTTAGAAGAAATCACAGACTTTGTATATGAAAATCAGTTTATGAATGGAAAAAACTGTACTTACTCCAAAAAAAAAGACAATACTTACTTTAAAATTTTTTTTATTCTTTGGTTTTTTTGAGACAAGGTCGGGGTTGGGGATTTAGTGCAGTGGTTAGAGGCCCTGAGTCTGATCCACAGCACCAAAAAAAAAAAAAAGAAAAGAGACAAGGTCTCACTATATCATTCAGGCTGGCCTTGAACTCTATGTAGTCCAGGCTGGCCTCGAACTGGCAGTAATCCTCCTGCCTCAGCCTCCTAAGTGCTGGGATTACAGGCATGTGCTACCATGTCTGTCTGAAGAAAATACTTTTAAAACCTAAAAAATTTACCTCTTGAAAACCTCTGTCCTTTTTCAACATGCACTGTACTGACCGTTACTAATTTCACTAATATCCCATGTTACTTTATCAATTGAAGTCTTTGACATTATTAACTTTTGTTTTCAGCAAAGTAAATGGTTAAATAAGTTGGTCTGCATTACCTGGGTTGTTCTCTCTTATGGTGACTAAATAGAACGATCCTGTTGGGGAAAGCAGGTCTGAGGCTAGCGGAAAGAATCTGTCCATGACTTCTCGACCGTTCCTGCCCCCAGCCCAAGCTGCCTCTATTCCGTGACTTCCCACCTGTGACCAATTACAAAGACAGTGTTTTTTTGACCCAAGTTGCATTCAAATCACAGACCGCCTTGTGGACAGAGAATACCACCAAACAAGTATCAATTCTTATTTTACTCTGGGCACAAGGTTGAATCGAGGTTCCACAATTTCCTAGTTTCCGGGATCTTGAGCAAATTAATAACTGTCTTTGTAAATTAGTTTCTTCCCTTACCTGAATAATTAGAAAAATAGTAGTTCAAGCTCTACAAACATTGCAAACAGTAAGGACTTAATAATAGTAACAACTATTGTTACTATTATTAAGATTTATATAAAGATACAATCCACACTCTTACCTGCATCTTGCTTTTTTCACTCGCTGGTAGCTATGGAAATCTCATTTTCTCTAGTATAATTCCAATTCATTCTTTTAATGGCTATGTAATATTTTATAGTGGAAAGTATCATATCTTATATAGCTGTTGTTGGCATTCAGTGTGTCTGGTTTTCTTTGAATCTAATTCTATCCCTACATCTAGCATACACTCCTCTCTCTCCAATTTTCCACAATGTTAGCCATACTAAGAAACTTGCCAGTTCCTTTTTTTTTTTAAAAATCAAAACTTCTGTCCTGGGGACTTCCCTTTCATGGCACTCCCTTTGTTTCTGCCCTGGGTTGAACCCCCTCTTCTGGGACTCATGTTTTCCTTTTCCTTTATCCCCTCGTTTTGGAGGAACTCATTCTCTGGACGATGCAACAGGTGACATGGTCTGTGGTTTGCCTTTGCCAGGCCTATCTCCTGTTACTCTCCCCTAACATGGATTAGGACTCCTTTGTGATACGATTCTCCAGAGATGCTTGGCCACAATTACCTGCTTATGCTAGAGATGACCCTCCAAAAATATCCTCTGGCACCAGCCTTCCCAAAGAGGCTCAGGTGTGTTTATGTACTTCCTCCAGGAAGATCACATAGTATCAGCCAAACTCTTACAGGCTACTGAAGGGTGGTTTCCATCAGCGGAAAGGAGCAGGCCTGTTTGGTGGCCTTCTGTTTGCCCGCTTCTTGGGTCAACTACTGTGTCCATTCCTGATTCTTTACACAGGCACAAAGCAATGGCACCTCATCTCATGTTTCCAGCTGCAATGGTTAGTTCAGCCACAACTTTTTATAAGCACAAGTTCCTGCTATTTGTGTATTATGTCTTGTGGATCTAATCTCTTTATCTTTTACTTTCATGCTCTCCACACTTTTTTTTTTTTTTCCCAGGTGCTGTGGATCGAACTCAGGGCCTTGCGCTTGCTAGGCAAACACTCTACCACTTGAGCTAAATCCCCAACCCCAACACTTCTTTCATTTGGTTTCCAAACCACTGATTTGGGTCTCGACAGGGACTACATTCTCTTCTAATTAATTTCCTAATGTTTTACTATATAAAATATGTTTTTAAGCTTCAGAACATCCTTCTTATGCTCTAGTATAATTCCAATTCATTCTTTTAATGGCTATGTAATATTTTATTATTACAATATTTAGTATTACAAGAACAGTATTTCAATCCTGTTCTTTAGCCAATTGCTTAGTTTGTGATAATCCTGATACCAGTTCTAATGGGACTGAAAACCCCAACGCACTGCCCATGCTGTCACCTGTGTGTCCTGCCTGTGTGTAAGGCCCAGGAGATGTACAGAGCTTAGTACTAAGAACACAGAATAAACAGTGCTCATTTGGACAACCATGTTCCTCGAACTGCCTCCCCATTCATTGTCTACCCAGCAGTTTACAAATCTGATAGACCACGGTTTATTTCACCATCTCTCTTCTGTTATATATACAGGTTCACATTATTTGCTATCATAAATAAAGATATAATACACATTTTTATAAATTTCAACTTTTATTCTGTTGTTGATTTTTCTTAAACTAGATCTCAAGGACTGAGATTATCAGATTGCAACATTTTTATCACCCTTCATATTCTCACTGTGTTTTCCTAAACAGTTTTAAATTGCATTTCCCTCACACTATTGTGTAAATGTATCTCTCCGGGGTTCTTATGTTGGACACTCCCCAGACTCCTGTGTTAATGATATTTTGAGTGGGCATTTGGGAGGTGAACAGGATTAGGTGAGGTCCTGAGGCTGGAGTGCCATGATGGGATTAGTGGCTTTACCAGAAGAGAGAGAGAGCTGAGTTTGTGAATGCTATGTCTTCCTCTCCCCTATTATAGCACAGCAAGAAGGCCCTCACTAAATGATGGTGCTCTGATACTGGACTTTCTTGCTTCCAAAACGATGAGAAATACATTTTTTTTCTAAGTTCCCTCATCTGTGGTATTCTTTTATGGCAACAGAAAATGGACTAAGATACTTCAATTGTTATTCACCCTGTGACAATACCTTCCTTCCTTCCTTCACATTCAAATTCTTATGTCAGTATACCAACAGTTGTTTTGCTTCCTAATTGCACCAGTAATAACAGCCAATGGACATGTCCCATCTTGGTGTAGAGGTGAGTGTAACGATTATCACCGTTGCCAGACAATAATCATCAAAGAATAAAATCAGCACATCAGTTAGAGGAAAGCTAGTCTTTGTTAAACTTTGTCTGCCTTGCCCTTCCTTGGAAAAGGTTAATATGGTTTAGCTCTTCATCATTAAGATTTTAAAAATCACGTATTTCTGTAACTTTTCCCCCTAATTAAAATGAGAACTGATCTCATCTCTCACTTTCTGGTAATACCTGTGAAAGAAGGGAACCTGAGAATTTCAGAAAAAAGTTCCTATGTGAACTTGTGGCTGCTTAAAAATACTAAGGAATATTTTGTTTTATAAATTTGTTATTAATGATAAAGGTTAGATAAATAGGGAAACAGACATATGAATATATGAATTTAAACACCATAGCCTGATTTGGGTGACAATTTTAAGGACAGATACAAATCACAATTCGTAGTTCCATTAGCTTTAGGTTCCTTTCCTATGTCTACCAACAGTGTCTGATCACTGACAATCTGGATAAAATCAGAGCAGTTTGTGTTAGCAGCAACTCACTGATGAGGTAATATGATGAGGCTAATTTTATTTTATTTTTAGAAACAAAATAGCCAAAAATATTAATTTTGCTGTATGCCTTACCTCTTCAGGTGGAGTCACTACATAGGGGGGATTAAATACCAGAAGATCAACTTTTTCCTTCAATCTTGGTAGCAAGCCTTTGACCTAAACATATTAAACAATAAGAGTTTTAAGGTGGACTCTGATTTAAATAATTAATAAATAAATCTTTAGAGACACTCTCCTGGGCTGGGGCTCTGGCTTGGGGTAGAGTGTGGGCTGAGTATGCATAAGGGACTGGGTTTGAGCCCCGCACTTGAAAAAAAATACTGTGTTTTCAGAAAAAAAAGGGCAGGAAGGCTGCACCCATACACAGAAAGAGACATACAGTATTCTTAAAATTTCACTCAGATGGCGATTATATGCATTTAAGTAAAACTAAGGTAATTAAGCCATTTAGCAGAATAAACGAAAGGTAATTAAGCCATTTAGCAGAATAAATGAAGTCCTCTGCTCTTCAACAGCACAACGTGTCGCTCTGGGCTCATTTTAGAAGATGGAATCGGAGGAGGCTTTTACTCTGTACCATGTAGTCTACATAGATCTGGACAAAATGTACAGACTATATCTGCTAACGTAAATATTTATTTCCTTCAACCAAGAGAAATGTTTTATGGAATGACGGAAAACAAACTTGAAGGACAGAAAACATCAGAAAATGATGGACTGTTTTGCTTTCTACTTCTTCAGTTACTTATAAATGTGTTGGTTTAAGGGATTAATTAAAGAAAGAAAGCACTGAATATGCTCATTTACAGACAATGCAAACAATGGTATGGCATTTTGAGAAACTTTAAATTGGATAAAGTTTTCTACTGAACAACAAGAAAAGTCTTTTTAAAGAAAGTACATTTAAAGCCATGTGCCAATAAAGTATTCTTCTGATTCAATTAAATAGCTATTTTGAAAAATCCTGTTTGATTTTGTCATTCTGGGCCTTCACAGGCATAGTAAAGTAAAAAGTGGTTTTACTTTTACATCCTTCAGACCATTTCCTTCAATTAACACATTGTACTGACTCTTATCCATGAATTCTGTGCTGCTGTTTGAGGAAGAATATTAAAGTACTGTAAGGCAATATGCAAAACATGTTATTTTATTAACAGTCTCACAATTTTTCCCGTATCTGCAGTTTCCTACCATTATTTATTAAAAATTACTCTTTTTTTTGGAAATTGCTCTTTAAATGTACCTTTTTGTTAAGTAAATTAAATGTAAAAGGAGACTTTCGCACTTACTACTTACTACTGTAGAGGGAAACTCCGTATTACTTTCTGGAAATAGAAATGACTCTAAGAATAAATGCAATACAAACAAAAGATGTTGTTATGTTATAGTTACTGTTGTCAGTTTCAGAGTAACCAGGCCTCCTCTCTCTGATAAATGGGCATTTGTAAATTTTAAAGAAAAGCATCAGTGCTGGCACATGCCTATAATTCCAGCATTCCGGAAGGCTGAGGCAGGAGAACTGCAAATCGAGTCCTGCCTCGGGAACTTAGCAACTTAGTGAGACCCTGTCTCAAAATAAAAAATACAGGGGCTGGGGATTTAGCTCAGTGGTTAGAGAGCTTGCCTAGCAAGTGCAAGACCCTGAGCTCAATTCCCGGTATCAAAAAAAAAAAAAAGCCCTCAAAAACAAAAAAAACAAAGCAGGGAGCTGGGGTGTAGCTCACTATGAAGGCCCATTGTTCAATTCCTAGTACAACAGGGGGAAAAAAAGCATACCAAATTGAGAGCTATTCTTGCATTTACATTTTGTGATTCAAAGTCACTCAGTACCACGCCATGCTACCTAACTACTGGACCCATCACTTGGCTACTTGCAAAACAATGCCTTAGAATTCCCATTGCACCCAGGTTTCTGTAAGCAATCCCATTTTAGTCATCCTGATAAGCCTGTTAATAATACAGTTCAAAAAGAACCTTTTAGTCCTATTTTAAAGATGTTTATAGAAGTGATGTTTTTTCTTTGCTTATTTAGAAAGAGAAAAGACAACCAGTTTTGAAAGTAATTCAGGTATAGCACTGTCTTTAAGTCTTCTCGGTAATAGCACTGGAGTGAGGGAATACATTTGAAAAAACTAAGAGCTTTGTTTGCAATTCCATAAAGAAATTAGATTTCTCATATTGTAGAAAGGAAGTACAAAATATAATTTTTCCAGAAATATTGAGTAAGGAAATTAAAGAAGAATCTGTTTTGCAATTGCTTATAAGGGCCCCTGAAATACCGTACTGTAATAATCGCTGAAGTACTGGATTTTAAGTAAAGAGAAAAATTAATAGTAAAAAGCAAAACAATATTGGAGTTAAAAACTGGGCTTACATAAGGAAGTCACTATGGACTAGCCATAAATTCAGGATTATAAACATGTCTCACCCATCCATATTAAGCTTTTGGATATTTTCACAGCTTTGGACCATCTCCAGGAATTGGGAAGTAAGCAAAAAAGGCTTCTGACACGAAATTTTAAATCCAACAGCAAAACACAGACTTTATTCATAGCCTCTGAATCTAGATAGTAGCAGTGAAATAGGACAAAACAAAGCAAGAGAAAAGATGAAAAAATAAAAACTCAAAATCACTGCAGACTTCAGCTATTTAGTGTAAAAGCAGAGGCACTTGAATAGGTCTTAATCGTTACTATGTATAGAACCAGAACAACAGGTGCTATTAATGAGTCAATAAAAGGTAAAATTATAGCTGGGCATAGTGGATCATTCTTGTAATTTCACCAGTATGGTACGCTGAGGCAGGAGGATAGCGTAACTCTGCAATTTAAGAGACCCTGCTTAGAATAAAAAATAAAAATGAAGAATAGTTCAGTTCAAAGGCCCTGGGATCAATCTCCAGTACCACAAAACAAAAACAAAAGCCCCCCAAACCACGCAAAGGTAAAATTATGTTTGCTACATTTTAAGTATGTAAAAAAATGCATGTTTTTATTTTGAACCCAGAGCCTCATGTATGCTATGCAAGTGCCTTACCCCTGAGCTACATCCTCAGTCACTGTAATATATACTTTCAAAGACCCTCTTCGAAAACTAAAAATATAATGAAAATGTTACTTTTTAAACTCAGCTATCCAAAACAAGCACGTTAATACAGTTGTGGGGGGGGGGGAACCATAGGCCCATGTTCTGAACACAGGCAAATGTAAAAGAGCTTGAAAAAAAATTTTTGATTGTTTTTGAGACAGGCCTTCACTATGTAGTCTAGGCTGGCCTTGAGCTCACTATGTAGCCCAGGGTGGCCTTGAACTTATAGTGATCCTCCTGCCTCAGCCTCCTGAGTCCTGGGAACTACAGATGTGGGCCATCATGTCTGACTCCAAGAGTTTGTAAATTGACCATAATTATGGTAAACTTTAACTGATCCTGCCTTGGTCAATCACTAGTCACGTCCTAAAATAGCTGTGAGATTTCTACATTTGGATTCTGAAGATCTAGGCTTTAATTCTAGATTTATCAACTATGAAGCTTTCAAAAACATATGTCATCTCAGTTTCCATATGTTTTAAAAATGGACATTTATTCTGAATACATTTATTCTGAATTTATTGTCTGAAGTTTACTATTCTATCAAAAACACGTATTTAATAGTATTTGTGGACATACTAAGAAAATGAGATAAAAATTTTAAAAACATCACATCATGTCATGTAAATCACAAAACCAATACTCTAGTTTGTATTAGCAATAATGACTTCTAGCACAATGAAATTCCCTTTGGAGCTACAAAATAATTTGTAAGTTTAAAATAGTAGGAAAGTGACCTATTATTAGTGTAGGAAAAATAAGAAGAAGATTAAGAAGTACAGAAAGCATTTTATATTTCTTATGTCCCCCTGGTCCATGCTATTATTTTTGCTTGTAAAAAGGCATTTCGTGTTTATAACTAAAAAAATCCTGCAAAATTAAAAATTTCCAGGTCTTACTTACACTGTTAAAATATTTTAACAACTACAATTTAAAAATGCATGATGTTGACTTCTTAAAATAAAACAGTGGTTCCATGGGTATCATTTGTTGCTTTTACCTGCCCAGGACCCATCCTCCCTTTCTGCTGATGACATCTCCTTGACTTATGTTGGAGATTGCATCAGTCAAGAGTTTATTTCTCTATAAGGTATACTGTTAATGAATCGAAAGTTAATTAATTATTAAAGTTTCTTTGAACTATAACATCTTGATTTGAAAATGAAATTGAATATCGTTGGACCAGGATTAACAGCTCACCAAATCTGTAATGATTGGCTGGATATGGACTCTGTTACAGCGTGCTGTCTCCAGAGTACAAGCTGCAGCCTCTGGGTTGATATCAGTGCACCTATAAAGAGAAAAAAAAGGAAATTATATCCTATGTCCATGAGGCAAATCTGTTATGGAATAATTCATGGAATGCTGTTACTTCTATACACAGCAGATGCAGAAAGAAATTAAGAATGTTCTAATAATGGGAAAGAAAAAGGGAACATTTACTATAGTGACAAAAGATGATTATACTGAGCAAGAGAACATACATACATGCACACATCTGAAGGAATTTATTTAACTATGATACTATGAAGCCACCAAAAATGAAATTTAAAATTCTGATACGAAAATGCTCATAAATGAAAAATATAGGAAATGAAAAAAAACTGAAGGAAATGTATGTAGATTATGTGCTATAAAATTTATTGGGGACTTTAATTTTTTCTCAAATTTTATAAGAAGAAATTTAAGTAACTTTCCTTTTTTTCTGATAGCCAAATTATTTACCTAAAAAAGATTCAAATCTGGAAATGACCTAAAAATATGTTGCTTCTACTACTATATTGTATGAAGGAACAGCTTTGACAACGAAATCATAATTTTTAAGAATGTGTAACTTGCAGTCTGGGTCTTTACTATATTTATACTTTCAGACACGTATCATCTACTTCAAGCAATTATTTTGTTCAGTCATTCATAGTAAATCAGTGGACAACTAGATGAATTATTACATACACTGGTGCCTTGGTACGGATCATTAACTGATTCTGGAATGTGTGAAGAGTACTAAAAAGGATGAGTACTAAAAATACTGTTTTGGATGGAAAAGGTAGTGTAGCGAAGCAGGAGGCAAGTGGCACCAGGTTCTAGATTTCAAATCAAGTCCCAAAGGAATGGTTATAATGGGACAAAACATTCAAGTCAAAATATATTGAGTACCAAATCTGACAAGTTTCAAAGCAGCCTAGTAACAAGGTGTTACTTGTATTTACTTACATGTACAAAGCCTGAGGACCTATCATAGAAGCTAGGAATGCGGACACCACACCAGATCCTGACCCTACTTCAAGGCATATTTCCACTCTAAAAAAAAAAAAAGTCCATCATAATAAATTATAAGTACAGTAATATTAAAATATACTTTACAGAAAACAACTCTCGTGGTATTTATAATGCATTTCTCCAGCATCGCTACTCATAAATATACAAAAGAAATTTGTAACTTTTGACAGTGACTTTGTGCTTAATACTGGATGACTAAAAATTGCTAATATTTGGGGGTCTGACATATTGTAAAGCTATAAATTATTACAATGATGTCTTAGTTTTAACAAAACATTACACAAAATTTGTGAAACTATGTTAATTTAGGGTTAGAACTATTAACAAGAAAGACAACATCCTTTCCTACAAGGAGCTTTTCAATGTTCCCTAAAATGATACTGTATTATTACAAAATTTGTCCAAGAAAGAAATTTCTCTATGATTTTTAACTACTTAATCTTGATAAATCTAATGATGTGTCCTAGGAGAAAAAGATGCTCTAACAGATTTAGGGCAGCAAAAAAATGCCTATTTATACAGCTATAAACTGGATTGAGAAACTGAGTATCTGATCTTACAAATGCTGAAAATCTGAAATGCTACTGAATAAAATCTTGGCTCTATGGTGTTTTATCTTTCAATTAAATATATTTTCATGCCTCCAATCTTATACACACATTGAAAGCACCAATTATTGTTGTTACAGAGGTTGGCTTTAATAGCATTTAGGGTACTTTCTAGCATTTAACTCTTCAAACAGCTATCCCCAAAAAGCTATAAGGTTATCTAAGGTTGGAACCAGTTCACACATCTGTGAAACCTTTAACAGGTTGTGGTTAAGATCTGAGAATCTTACTAAGTGGCTTCTCTTTGAAAACATCATGGTCTTATTAATAATAAGAATTCCAAGACTGGAAATACCAACGACTTACAATAAAATCAGCTCCTTTTACAGCATACATTGCAATGCAATTTGTGCTTGTAAATCTTTCTGGGATATCTTGAAAATAAAAAACAAACTATAAAACAGTACTGTTCCATACTATATTCCAGAAAATTCAAAAGTTCCATCTTCTATGATGAAAACTTGTTTTAAGAGTTGGAGCATTTCATACTTGGAAAAATATGACTGAGTATGAAAGATAAATAAACGCAATATAGATCTTTGAAACTTGTGGGCTGTTTGTTTCATTTTGAGGAAAATCAGTTCAAGTCTCTCGATTATTAAATAAATCTAACGACCCCAAATGCATTCGTTTAAAAAATTACAATGTAGGTAATTTTTTCATGATTACTTTAAAATTTATGGTAAGCACTTCAAATCAAGGGACAGGGGTGGATTGTGCAGGCTGCTAACTACATGTAATTGTTTATATTAAGTGAAAAACTAAGTTTCTTAGTTGCACTAGCCACATTTCCAGGGCTCAAATGCCCTATGCGGCCAATGGCTGTTGCCACCAAATATGCTGAGTTGAAAAATACTCCCATGCTCCATTATCTCACCACGCTTCATTTTAGTGCCCTTCTGTGGCTAGAGGGTTCTTGTGAGCAGTAAATCAAATAATGCCACGTGACTTTCAATATTCACTACAGATTTAATGTTAAAAAGAAGCAATGTTTCCGGAATATTCTGCTTCCGAATACATATTGTAGTGACGTAGCTCTTGGTGTAGGTATTTTTCCAATTAACATCCGAAAAGCAGCGCTACATCACGGCGAGGTAAGGAGGCACCGGGCTCAGAGCAACACCAGCGAGGAGACAGGTGCCCGGCACGCCAGCCCCAGTCAGTACGCAAACTCCGCCCTTTTGGCGCTGCGCTGTCAATCATCGGCAGGTGGGCCGGCGCCACCGCCTCCGGCCGCGGGCGGAGACCGTCCGTTCTCCGGCCCTGTGCCGCCGCTCCTCCGAGACACCCAAGCCGCCTCCCTCCGGGAACCTCGCGCGCCCTCGTCGCACCCAGCCAGCTCGGCTGCCGCCGCCTCCAATGCGTCCAGGAGCAGAAACGTGTCCTCCGCGGGCTCGTACACATCGCTGAAGGCGCCACGACCCACGTGCCCATACAACGGCGTGCGGAAACTGGCGTCCGCCATCTTCCCCCGCGCCGTTCTGCGCGCATGCGCCAGGAATGCGCACGCTCAAGCGCTGGGGGCGGGGCGTCGCTGGTGTTTTAATTAATTCTGCAGGTCAGTCCTTGGACTTCGGATTTTTAAGTAGACGGTTATATAATATACGATTATTGCCATTGGATTTCGCCAATTGAACATTTCAGTTAGCTTTATCTTAGGGATTAACCTACTGGGCATTCTTTTTGAGGTGAATGTTTTCTTATTGTATTATCTTTCGAAGTTGTCTTCTGTTTTATTTATCAAGGATTTTCTGAAATAATGATTACTAATTGTTGCCAATTTTTAAACATCAGCTGAACTTTATTACACTTTGTGCATTAAGATTTAAAAAATTATTTGCTTTTTACTCTAGTACTTTACAAAAATTGCCTTTCTGATGTTGAAATATGTATGCGTTTTATAAATAGTAAGCAAGGTAATGCCTTTTTAATTTTCTTCAGTTTTTATTTTTATTAGTACACGTTTGCATTACATGATTACATTACTTGTGGGGGTTGGCACTCGTACATAACTCATTTTAATTCTTTTTTTAAAATACCGTTTACCTCTCCTCCCTACGCCTCCCTCCATCTCTTGATCCTCTTCCCATTTGAACAAAATTTATCTCCTTACTTCCTATATTTCTTATTTTGCCCTTTATTTATATTTTGGGTTTCTCATATAAACTATGTGGTATATAAGCTTGTGTGTCTGATTTGTTTCACTTAACATTATAGTCTCAAGGTACATCCATTTTCCTACAAGTCTACAAGTTACTCAAGTTGAGTTTTTCTTAAAAATTTTTTTTTTTTTTGTGCTGGGATCTAACTCAGGGTCTTGTACATGTGAGGCAAGCACTCTAACCACTGAGCTAAATCCCCAGCCCATAGTTGAGTTTTTCTTTATGCCAGAGTAGTATGCGATTGTATGAGATGCAAATTAAAATACTGAGATTCCTTGTCACTTCAGAAAGAATGGCTATTCTTCAAGAAATCAAATAATAGCAAATGCTGGCGAGGCGATAGGGGAAAAAGGAACCCTCCTATTTTGTTAGTGGGACTGTAAACGGATGCAACTGCTATGGAAATGCAATCTTCTTTTGTTACACTGCTGAACCTGGAATGCCAGTAATCCAGCTGTTTTATATCAGAACTATGATCTTCTCCTAGAAGGATGTAGAATACTGTTCCTGGAACATTTTGTAGGCCATAAGAGTGGCATAGCTTGGTGTCTTTTCTAGTAGAAGGGTCAGTGATATTTCAGTACATCTTCTGTAGGTTATTAGACAATTCAAATTATTTGCATTTTGGGGTTAATTTCTGAAGTGTTTTTTCCCAGGTAAGTATTTTTAAATTTTTTTAAATTTGAAGAAAAAATACAGAAAGAAAATAAAAATATTTGGATTATATTTTTAAGTGTTGAGTACATGCTACCTGGAATTGCCCATTATTAGTATTACCTTATGTTTCTTTAATTTTTATGTACAAGAACTAAAATATTACAAATGAAGTGAATGGTCATTCTGTACACAACCTATTTCATACTGTAATCTGTGTTTCAAGGCAACTTCTGTCCTGGATTTAGTGTGTATTCATCTAATCCATTTTTTTATGCTCTTGCTTTTGTATTTCTTAAGTAATATATAGTCTGGCCGGGCATGGTGTTGCATGCCTGTAATCCCAGCACTTGGGAGGCTGAGGCAAGAGGATTGCCCCGAGTTCAAGGCCAGCCTGAATGACATAGTGAGATCCTATATTTTAAGTTTTTTAACTGATAATGTTGGTGGGGATTTACTTCAAGTGGTAGAGTGCTTGCATAGCAAGCATAAGGCCCTGAGTTCAATCCCCAGCAACCCCTGCAGATTAAAAAAAGCCAAAAAAAATTTTTTTAAACCAATAAGAGGTGGCACATGTTGTTTTTAAAATCTCTTTTTCACTCAACATATGACATTTATGTTTTGATATATTTGAAGTTAGTTTACACCTTTAACTGCCATATAGTGTTTTATTATATGAAATATTTTTACCAATACATATTATTTATACATAATAATGGGTTTCATTGTGACCTTTTCTTACAAGCAAATAACATATTTGAGCATATCCTCCACCCCGTTAGCCTCACATCCCTCCCTTCTCCTGATCTGCTTCCTCTGCTCTAATAGTGTCCTTCTATTTTCATGTCATTCCTCCTCCCACTCAGTTCCATATACAAGAGGAAACATGATACTTGTCTTCCAGTCTAGCTTGTTTTGCTTAACATGCTGATCTCCAGTTCCAGCCGTTTTCCTGTAAGTGACGTGACTTAGTTCTTCATGGCTGAATAATACTCCACTGTGTGTTCTTATCCATTCATTAGCTGACGGGCATCTAGGCTGATTGCATAATTTGGCTATTGGGAATAGTACTGTTATAAATGTGGGTATGCAGGTAGGGGCCTATATGGTATGCTGACTTTAATTCTTTAGAGAATATACTGGTGAATGGTGTGGGTGAATGAAATGATAGACCTATTATTAGTTTTTTGAGGAACCTCCATACTGATTTCCATATGGCTGTACTAATTTACATTTTTACTAATAGTGTAGAAGGGTTTCTTTCCCCTCTTCCATTCTCATCAGCATTTCCTGGTTTTTGTATTCTTGATGACAGCCGTTCTGACTGAAGTGAGATGGAATTTTAATATACTTTTCATTTGCATTTCTCTGATGGCTAAAAAGGTTGAACATATTTCTAATGTACTTATCGGCCACATGCGCTTCTCTTCAGAGGGGTCTGTTGGTTCATTTGTTGATTGGATTACTGTGGTATTAAGTGTTTTGAGTTATTCATATATTCTGGATATTAATCCTCTGTCAGAATGAGAGCTGACAAAGATTTTCTCCATTCTCTAGGTCACCTCTGCACTCTGTTGTTTTCTTTGTTGTGTAGATCTCTTAATTTGATGCAATTTCCATTTGTCCATCCTTGCTATTATTTCCTGAGCAATTGGCATCCTATTCAGGAAGTCGTTGACTGTGCCTATATCTTGAAATATTTCCCTCTGTTTTTCTTTAGTAATTTCAAGATTTCTAGTCTTGCATTAGGGCTTCATTTTGAGTTAATTTTTGTATAAGGTGACAGGGATCTAGTGTTAATCTTCTACCTGTATTTATCCAGTTTTCCCTGCACTAGTTGTTAAAGAGACTGTCTTTTTTTCCGGTATATGTTTTTGGCACTTTTGTCGAGAATCAGATGGCTGTAGTGGTATGAGTTTAGTTCCAGATCCTCTGTTGTGTTCCACTGCTCTGTGTGTCTATTTTATGTCTATATCATTCTCTTTTTCCTGTCATGTATTCTTTGTCTGTTGTTGACTTCTTTATTTTTCCTTTTTATTTAATCACTCACCTTGCTTGACATACTCATTCAATCTGATTTTTTGGCTTTGTTGGCTTCATTGTCTCTGTCTAGATTATTCTTGAGTATTTTTTGAAGTGCTGGTTTGGTGTTTGTGTATCTGTTATGCTATTTTTTTTGGTCATGCAATGTACTTATTTCTCCATGAATTTTTGAAAGAAAGTTTTGCAGGATATATTGATCTGTGTTGGAAGTTGTTCTCTTTAGAGCTTGGAACACTTCACTCCACGATCTCCTGACCTTTAAAGTTTGTGTTGTGAAGTCTGCTGTAATCCTAATGGGTTTATCTTTACAGGTGATTTATCTTTTTTGTTGTCTTTGATAGCTTTTAAGATTCTGTCTTTTTGTAGGTCATCTGGGATTTTGACTATGATATGTCACAGGGAGGCTTTTTTCCTTCGTAGTTGTTTGGCATTTTATATATTTTGCTTACTTGTATGTTGAGTTCTTTCGTCATACTTGGAAAGTTTTCTGCTGTATTTCTGTAAACAGATTTTTTATTCCATGTGTGCCCTCTTCTAAATTTTTCTCTAACTCAGATATAAAAATGATAAGAATATGAAAGACATTCAAATTTATGTATCATTGAAATTGAAAATTAAAACAACAAGTTACCATTATACACTGATAATAACGGATGCTAATGAGAACACAGAACAACAGAAACTGTCATTCATTGCTGTTGGGATTGTGAAATGGCACAGCTACTGGGAAGAGAGTTTAGCTGTTTCTTACAAAATTAAACCATTTTACCGTGTGATCCAGCAATACTGTTTCTTGGTATTTATCCAAATAAATTGAAAAGTTACATCAAATTAAAATCTACACACACACAATTATGGCAGTTTTGTTTGTAGTAGCAAAACGCATAAGCAACCAAGTAGTCCTTCCCTATCTAAACGGGTGTGTGGACAGTGGAATATTATTCAGCATTGAAAAGAAATGGGCTATCAAACCATGAAAGGACAGGAAGAAAAATGCATATTAGTAAATACAAGAAGCTGATCTGAAAAATCTACAGATGGTAAACTCCAACTCTAGGACGTTCTGGGAAAGGCAAAAATTGTAGGCAGTCAGAAGAGGTTGCTAGAGGTTAAGATAGAGGGAGGAATGAAAATGTAGTGCACAGAAGGTTTTTAGAGCAGTGAAACTATTCTTTATGATACTATAATGACGGATACATTTGTTTAAACTCATAGAATGTGCAACACAGAATGACTCAATGTAAACTATGGATTTTGAGTGGTAAAGATGTGTCAAGGTAATTGATTATAACAAATGTAACACTCTGGTGTGTGAAAGGTAGTGTGTGTGTGTGTGTGTGTGTAGGGGGGTGGGGCATAAATAGCAACTACTTTCCACTCAGTTTTTCTGTGAACCTAAAACTGCTCTAAAAAAATAAAATTTATCACAAGGCCCTGAGTTCGATCCCACCACCAAAAAAAAAAAAAAAAAAGAAAAAAATTATTTTAAAAAACACTATGACACACACACAAAAATCCTTTTTTTGATATTTTTGTTATACTTAAAATGTAATTTAAAATATTTTATCAAAATATTTAAAAATAGAATAAAAAATAAGCGTGCTTTAGTTAGTGAAATGCCTTCTTTTGTTGTTGCTATCGTAATTATTATTTGACTTAAAAATTCTCAGTAAACCTTATAAATTTGGAGATCAGTGATGTTTATATTGAATACCATACACATAAATATATACTTGACAAAATTGCTCCTTGTCCTTTCTTCTGACATTTCTGTGTTTAATATTTTCATGGTACAATGATCTCAATAAAAATAGTGAAAAGAATATCTTTGATATTACGGTGTGCTGTGGCAGCTAAGACAGTAAGAGTCCCGGTCACCTACCATGTAGCTTTGCTTGTATCAGCCAGTCACATGGTCGAGTGGTTCCTCATGTACTGGATAATTTTACAGTTCCTCTTAAATTTGGTTGATTTGGACACACTCTCTCCTGGAAACACAATCTTGATTCCATAATATATTCAGAAATAGTAGATCCACGTCCCTTTTTCCAGCTGGTAATGGCAGTGATGCATTTACTCCTGCGCCAGCGGAACAGCTGCTAAGAAAGCTAAAGTGCGCACTGGATTCCATTACTTTGGCACAATAGAAATCATGTAAACAAAGGGAAACTCAACTTATCCATATTTGGAAAATTAATTTTTTAAAGTGCTTTTAAAAAATCCCTACAGGTGGTCAGATCTTACAAATTTAAGACCAGAAATGACATCGTCACCCTCAGCTGGTCTGCAAAGTTATCTTTGGCTGCTGCATACTTCATGAAATCTTGTTAATTATGATTGTTTTTCCTAGTTACAGTCCTTCTGGACAAATTTTTTTATACAACGTTTATTTTTATCACTTACGTAACTACATAAAATATTTTCATTGGTGTCAAGATGTCATGTTATTGCCAACCTGATTCCATTTCAATTTCTAGAAATTATTGGAAAGTTAATACCCACATTTTAATAGCACCCTTGCCGTATTATTAAATCATGCATTACTGAAATTCACAAGGGTCAGAATTACATTGCATTTATCCAGATTAGAGGACTGCTAGAATTACTTTTGATAATCTTTCCAGTTATTCACTATGGTTTCTGCTTATGGTGTATGATTTTCTCTTTAGACGAATGATGAATGAAATTTAGTGACTTTCTGAAGTGTTTTTCATGAAAATGGTTATTATAGATAATCGTCATTCACTTCTCCTTTCACTATAGTTATATTTTAGTTCAGGAATCATTAAGTGATTCTCCTGGCTTGTAAAACTTTACTCTATTCTTATTTCAAGAAAATTAGAAATATTTTAAAAGCATGATTAGACAATACAGTTGTGATCCTAACTAGGCATTTAGTTTCTCCTTAGAGATGTAATTCAAGAAAATTCAGTCTCCCTAGACAACATTTTAAGAATGTAATTATTTAGCTCCAAAGCTAGTTTGGGGTAGAAAATATCATCTAGGAGCTGCATATTGAAGCCACATTTACAGAATCTGAGAAATGACATTTCAGTGGCAATCATAATGACTTTTGTCTTTGGTCTAGTGGCATCTAGGCGAAGCCACCAGTCCAGGCAGATGAATTTGATTAAGTCTTCCAGAGCATATATATCATCCCTGGGCTCTTTTTTGCCTGGATTCTGCATATCCTTTGCTGTGGATTGAATTGTGTCCCTGCAAAATTCATATGTTGAAGATTTAACCCCACTGTTGTGGTATTTGGAGATGGGGTACTTGAGAGATAGTGAGCCATGAGGATAACCCTCACTGTAGGATTGATACTTCGATAAGAAGAGACCACAGAGTGCTTATCCCCTTCCTCCATGTGAGAATGTAGTGAGAAAGTGACCACTTGCAAGCCAGGACCTGGGGACATGCTGACAGTCTGATCTTGACTTCTAGATTCCAGAACTTTGAGAAATAACTTGTTTCCACCACCTGGTGTAAGGTATTTTGTTATGGTAGCATGAATTTACCCATCCCCCAAAGAGAAGTGATTGAGAGCCTGGACACATGAAATGTGCAGTGGAGAATTCAGATCTTGGTTCAAGCAGCTTGTGAATATATGTTTTAAAGTTTGAATTACTGCTTCAACACACTCTTTTGGTGTAAATACAACCTTGACGTAAGGCTAAATCAAAGAGACAGCCGTCAAGGAGCAATATTCCAGGGGAATCAATTAAAAATGTGTAAGCAGAGTACCACTTTTCCTTGCGCGTAACTCTTAGAAGTAATTGTTGTTTTAATGTGGAGATTCCTCAAAAAACTAAAAAGAGAACTACCATATGATTCAGCAGTTCCACTCTGGGTTATATATGTCCAAAGGAGATAAAGTCATACTCAAAAGATACTTTCATTCCTGTGTTTATTGCAGCACTATCTGCAATGGCCAAAATATGGAATCAAACCAGATACACTTCAGAGGATGAATGGTAAAGACCGTGTCTATTTACATAATGGAATACTCTTCTACCACAAAAGAGAATTAAATCCTCTCATTTGCAGCAACATAAAGGGAACCGCAGGTCATCTTGATAAGTGAAAAACGCTGGACCTGAGAAAGACAAATACCACGTGCTATCATTTATTTGTGGAAACAACTAAGCGAATCTTGTGGGAGAATGGAATGGGATGGAATAGTGTTTACTGGGGGCAGGGTCGGGGCAGAGGGGACAGAAAGAAGTTCAGTGGGGTACGGAGGGAGGGTTATTGTTTGTTCTTCTTTAGCACAGTAGGGTTATTATTAATTAAAATAACATTTATATATACATATATGTATATATGTATGTACTTTTTTTTTTTTTTTTGAGACAGGATCTGCTATGTGGTTTAGACTGGCCTTGAGTTCACTATGTAGCCCAGCCCAGCCTTAAACTTGCTGTGATCATTCTTCCTGCCTCAGCCTCCCAAGTGCTGGGATTACAGATGTACACCACCACTTCCAGTTTAAAATATGTAACCTGTTTTAAAATGAGTAGAAAAGCAGAATCTGAGATTCCCAACACATACAAATGATTAGAGATTGAAAAATTGGAAGAATTACAGTAAATGCTTGTTACCCTGATTTGATTATTACACATTGCAGACAGGTATTGAATTCCCATAGCATACACCCTATAGCTATACAAATATTTCTCAATAAAAAAAGATAAAAGTAGTTGTATTTCAGAAAGATGAACTTATAGTTTAAGTTATAGAATATTCTGAGCTGGTTGCTATGCCTTCCTCATGTTTATTCATTTAACTTAAAATATTTTCTACTTCAAATATTTTCTACATTTTTAGCAAAGAATAGAATTCTCTTCAAAGACTGTTTTACATCCCATGAGAAAGTATATTCTATTAGTGCTAGATGTGGCACTAATTACTTGGGAGGGAGGGTGAAGGTTTTCTTTGGAACATTTGGAAAAGCAGTTCGAAAATAGATAACACATACCTGATGAGTTTTTATTTGTAGCCTCAACTCACATACCTATCTTATCTTGTAGGTCATAATTGCATATATTTAAATTATTTCTAGAAATCTCTTACTTATTGAGAGAGTGTTCCAATCAGTTTCTAACATTTATTGTGCTACATTTTTTTTCTGAAGAGGGGGTCTTTCCATGTTGCTTAGGCTGGCCTTGAGCTCCTGGGCTCAAGCAGTTCTCTTGCCTCAGCCTCTTGAGTGACTGTGGACACTAGCCATTGAACCTACCTTACATTTTCATTTTTTATAAAATATTGCTTGAAAAAGTAAGGATTAAACCAGGACATTGTTAGTTTTTGTCAATTGTAGGTCTATATCATAACTAGATATGTTTTATGACAGAATTTCACCCATAGACCTGGGCATATTTAATTGTGGTAGGCAGAATAATGGTTCTCCAAGGGTATCCACATCTAAATTTTGCAAATCTATAAATATCTTACATGGTAAAAGGTCTTCACACATGATTAAGGGTTGTGATAAGGGGAGAGCATCCAGGTGCATTCAATGCAATCATAAGGCTCCTAAGAAGGTGGCAGGAAGGTCAGAATAAGGGTAGGATTTACAGTCATAGAAACAGAGATGTGTGTGTGTGTGTGTGTGTGTGTGTGTGTGTCTGTGAGAGAGAGAGACAGACAGAGAGAGAGAGAGAGAGAGAGAGAGAGAGAGAGAGAGAGAGCTCTAAAGATGCTATACTGCTGGAAGGGGTCACAAACCAAGGAATGCAGGTTGCCCGTAGAAGGCAAGGAAATGCTTTCTGCCCTGGCGCTGTGGGAAGGAATGCAGCCCTGCTAACCCATTTTGGGCTTCTGACCTCCCGAAGTAATAATACAAATAATACATTTGTATTGTTTTAAGCCATTTAAATTTTTGGTAATTTGTTATAGTAACAATAGGAAAAGCGTACATCACTTAACATTGGTTCTGTTTCTTGACATGGGATAAGTAATACCAACTTAGAAACAGTTTAAATTTTAGACACCTGCTTTTACATCTCTAAAGATACAATCATGGAAAGTGCGAAAGACTGGCTGTTTAAACTTCTAATATGTATGAGTACATTGAAAGCTGGGAGTGCTGGTAGTGACCCTTGTTCTGCACTGTCCTTTCCACCTCACAAAAGCTCCATGGACATTATATCTTTTCCTTCCTTCTTGAAGGCTTCATGGATATTGCATCTTTCCATCCTGAGGAAATATACATTTTTTGAAACCCAGTTAGTGTTTTATGAAAGCTTCCAGCCAGTGTTCTTTCCTGTACCAGATTACTATTTATATGATCAAGAAATCTTAGGAAACTAAAGAGGATGTGAAAGCAATTATATTTCAGGTAATAATAACCAAAGAGTTTGGTGTGGAAAAAGTGTGCATGTGTGTTTGTATGTTTGTATATTTACGCATATATGCACAAGTGAAGCGAAGACAAAATTGTTTTGGTAAAAGACAAAAATTTTGCCCTCTGGGCAACTCTGTGACATTTTGGAATGCTGAATATCACCTGGGATAGAGACACATGGTTTCAAACCTGGCATGAGCAAATCTATATATTAAGGAAATTGATACTAACTTCATAGTTTCAATATGTAAATGTTATCAATAATTCTTTTCTTTTATTTTAATTGTACATTTTAGATTAACATTCATTAACATTCATCATAGGGGATTTGTACCTGTACATGACATAATCTTGTTGCTTCTTTTTTTCCCATTCCCCTCCCCTCACACCCTCCTCCCTCCTCATTTACAAAAGCTTTGTTTCCATTTTTTCCTTCCATTTCTTATTTCTCTTGTCCTCTGTTCCGTTTCCCCTCCCTTGTTCCCTTTCCCATTTGGACATTTTCTTCCCTTTCCCAATATAATACATTTTAGTCTTTATTTACACTTTCAGTTTCTCACACCAGAGAAACTATGGGGTATTTAAACATGTGTGTCTGATTTATTTCACTTAGGAGTATGGTCTCAAGATGCATCCATTTACCTAGGAATATCTCCAGCTTATCATTCTTTATGGCAGAGTAGTACTCCATTGTATAAAAATACCACATTTTCTTAATCCATTCTGCTGTTGATGGGCATTTGGGCTGTTTCCAAGATTTAGCTATTACAAACTGTGCTGCTATAAACATGGGTGTGCATATATCACTGTGGTATGATGCTTTTAATTCTTTTGGGAAGATACCAAGAAGTGGAATAGCTGGGTCAAATGGAATCTCTAGTCCTAGTTCCCTGAGGAATCTCCACACTGATTTCCACAGTGATTGCACCAGTCTACTAGTCTCTTTAGTAAATGGTGCTGGAAAAACTGGATCTCCACATTGCCAAAGGTTAAAACTAGACCCATATCTTTCCTCATGTACTAAGATAAAATCAAAGTGGATCAAAGATCTAAATATTAAAACAGAAACACTAAATCTATCGGAAGATAGAATAGGTAGAACTCTTGAAGACATAGATGTAGGCAAGGACTTTATGAACAAATCCCTAGTTGCCCAGGAAATATCACAAAGAATCAATAACTGTGACCTGATCTTATTAAAAAGCTTTTGCACAGCAAAAGAAACTACCAACAGAGCAAAGAGACAACCCACAGAGTGGGAAAAAATTTTTGCCAGCTATTCCTCTGACAAAGGGCTAACATCTAGAATATATAAGGAACTCAAAAAAAATCAGATCCCCCACATTTAAATACTCAGTCCAAAAGTGGGCAACTGAAATGAATAGATACTTCTCAGATGAAGAAGTAGAAACAGCAGGTAGACATATGAAAAAATGTTCAACATCACTCATTATTCGAGAGATGCAAATTAAAACAACCCTGAGATTCTACCTCACTCCAGAAAGAATGGCTATTATCAACAAATCAGCCAACAACAAATGCTGGAGGGGCTGTGGAGAAAAAGGAACCCTTCTCCACTGTTGGTGGGAATGTTACCAATAATTCTTATGAGCACATTTTCCCTTAAATTACTTGAGTTATACTCCTCCACCCCCAGTTCTTAATTTTGTAGGTGCTGTGGACCACAGCTCCTAATTGGCGTAAGTAGTGACCCCCCAGGGTGATCTATAATGGAATGGTAACTTCTGAAAAGGTTCCCTGCTTCCTGACAGTATCTCTGCGTGCATTAATCATTGTGGTATGTGTACAGGGAAGTTACCAGGGAGTAGAGAAACCTTTTCAAAGAACACTCACATTGAATGAGAGTCAGCTGTCGGAGGCTAAGATCCTAGCTGAATTTTTATCAGCAAATGTTTCATTCTCAACGGGCAGCGGAATGTATATTTCTTGGCTTTTCAGGGGTATAAAAACATTCCATTCATTAAACTAACAGCATTCATGCATGAAAAAAAGAGTTTCCTTAATCTCTTAGACAAGATGCAATCAAATAAAGTGCCCACAGGTAGAACCTGTGTGTGGTTGTCCCAAATCCATGACTTTTAAACAATGTATGCAGACTGGGACCTTCACATCTAAGTGCTCTTGGTTAAAGTTTTCAAGGCATGAGGCTGAATGAGGACACGCCAGTTTTACCTGCCTTGGGCCACTTCTGGGACTGTGTTGGCTCCTCAGGGCCATAAAATTTTTTATTATTCTTCTGCATATATCATGCCATGAAACCATGTAGTCTTGTGGGACTTCGGCTGCTTGTAAAATGGCACAACATTTTTGTTGGCTAAAGTGCAGGGTGAGAATTGCTCACCACCCTTGCAGAGCAACTGGAGACCTCTTTCGGGGTCATTGGTTAACCTGTACCAGAGGGCAGTAATAAGCCAATGAAGGAAATGCTGGCATTAAATTTAAATATGTGGAGAAGGATTTCTCAAAGCGTAAAAAAGCTAGCCAGATAGGAACCCAGAGTCAGAATCGGTGAAAGAACCATGTGCTTTGTTCTTTTCTAAGGCATGCAGAACTCATTATTGTCGATAGAAGCAAAATCAACAGAACAAAGTGCCTTGAATAAGTCAGAAGTTAGAAGATCTGGCTCAACTTTTCTGGCCAGTTTCATTAGGTGAGTAAAGAAGTCCCTCTAAAAAGAAGCTTGCTTACTGTACCGTGAGAACATTGGTTTCATAAATAATACCACAGATTCCTACACAGAGTTTCATGATATCTTTAAAAACCCAGCTTCTTGTGGTATATAAGTTAGGGGTGGATTAAAGTCACCCACAGAGAATATGGAACTGGTCTTAGAAGATCCTAATCTTCGGACTGAGAGGTAAGTTATAGTAGTAGATGTCTCTTCTTGGTAAATCTTACTGGAAAAAATTGTGGGTTCTACACCAGATATGGAACTACCCTGGAGGGGAAGGATTTGAGCAGGTAAGAAGTAGAATTCATCTTCCTTTCACTTCAAGATCACTTGAAAATCCTCTTTATAACATTATATTATAGTCTTACAAAGTAATATTGCTTTTCATTTTCCCAGTTTCATCACCTTAAGTGGTCCATGTGGTGAGAATTCAGTCCTATTCACATTTGTGTGTTACCTCAGCCCCTATCATAGCCGCCTTCTCCTTGCCAGGCATGGAGTGAAATCATCTCTGGGTGGTGAGTTTGATGGGCGGGGCATGGCTAACCGCATTGAAGTAGCATTGCTGAACCCTGAATTCCTATAAGCTACCCACTTTCAGAATTTTTTCTCCAAACTTCCACTATGTTGGAAGAAGTCTTAAAGACAAACACACACACACAAAACTTCATATAAAATTATTTTTGGCATCTTCAGATATTTCTCTAAGTTCTTGCCCAGGCCTGACTGTTGTTCCATTCCACCTAAATTCTGCCTACACTTGACAGATTTTAAAAAATGTACTTAATGCTTCAAACGTGTTTTAATTTTCTCTAATTTATTTATTTTTCTCCAAGGTTAAGAACATTTTGTAAATTCACAAATACCAAAAGTATTTTGTACACAGTGAAGTAATTTTTTAAAAAGTCAGGTCAGATTCAGACTATTTCCCCAAAGAAAGGAAGTGCATAAAATAGTCAAATGATTGACTGAAAAAATAAAGCAAGGGAACTCATTCCTATGAGATGCTCATTTCAATTCTGAAATACTGACTAATCTGCACTCTGTTTTTTGGAGTAAAACTTTGATGGGAAAATGCATACTTGCTAACTGCCTCTTGTGTGTATTTCACATTAACATTCTTTTTTCTTGTCAAGCAAGAGCAGACATTTATCTTTAATATATTTGCAAGCCTATTCAGATGTTCGCCTCTCTTTTTCCCAGTAAATACTCTACTAAATTTTAGAGTCAAATTCTTGAAAGGTAGAATGGGTCACCATATTTTTAAGAGAATGGCTGTAAAGCAACTTTTCTTTTGTTCTCCCTTTACAAGGAACACAAACTCTTGGTTTAAACTTTATTCTATTTAGTAGTGTCAAGAATCCGCTGCTCATAAGCAAGTCCATTTTGGAAATGCTTGGTATCTGAAGAAGGGTGACAAATAATGAATGATCTACTTGGTAAGTTATTGACTTATCAAGTGATTAAAATTGTTAAATAGAGAAGTGACCAAAATTGACAATTTGATAAATAAATATTTCTTGAGCACTAACTATATGCAAAGACAAATTTCCAACTGAGATTTGCTGTGTATTAAATAAAAGCAAAGATGTAGGAGCTTGAGATAGACCTCTAGATAATGACACTCTACCAGCAGTCACTGAGAAGAATAAGCTCTTCCCAGCTTGTTTCTCTTTTTAATGTACTCTAATTGGATGAGATTTGACTTCTCAGATTTAAAGAAATCAGTTTCTGTGTGACTGGCCTTCTCTAACACATTCTGCTGCATTAGAAGTACCAAATTAAACAAGAAGATAGATTGCATCCCGCTTAGAAACACTCTCAATATCTGCAAGACCTAATTGTATCTCTCTGCATAAGTCAAATTAAAAATGTTGATGGACTTAACTTTGCCCTCATATCAGCAACCGTTAGGGACTCAGGAGACTATAAAGATACATGAATAATTGTAGCAGCAATAACTAAGTAGAGAGAATGTTAAAAACGGTAGATAATTTTTACTAAATGTCTTCTGCCCAGGCACTGTGGTAAGCACTTTATTTTCAATAGCAACTTCATTTTACAGAAGAAGAAACCAAGGCCCAGAGCCATGAAATAACCTGTCTAACTTACACACAGCCCCAGTGACGGAAATGGGAAGTTAATTGTTCCTTAAAAGTTTAGCACGATTGCCCGTGAAGCTAACTGAATGTCATTTTGCTTTCAAGAGGGGAAGTTTTGGGCTATTGTTTCCCTTTCCCATTTGAGTTGCGCAGATTGAGTTTTCTTTTCTGGATGTGAAAGCCATGCATTTTGTTTAGTTTGGATTTTAAGTGTCCCCGAAGACATGTGTGTTGGACTCTTGGTCCCCAAGGAGGCACTTCCGGGTGGTGGTGAAACCTTTAAGAAATGTGGCCTGCTGGGACGTTTTATCTTTGAAGGGGATAGCGGGACTCTCCATTCTCTCTTCTCTCTCTTTTGCTATGACGTGAGCAGTTTTTCTTCACCATACGCTCCCACCACAATGTGCTGCCTCATCATAGACCCAAAAGCGATACAGAGGACCAACCATGGACTACTATCTCCAAAAGAGTGAGCCAAACAAACCATTTCTTTTTATAAATTGAGACCTCAGGTGTTACAGTGAGAAGAAGCTGATTAGCCCAACGTTCTGTTTCTATGCTTACAATGACCGTTCCTTGCTTGAGCTCATTGTCTATTTGTTTTCTTCTATTGAGTTCTTGTACTTTTCCGTGTCCATATTTCTCTGGAACCAGCCAAGTAATTTAGTGGGCTTTGTGTTGCTTTGTTCTCTTCCCTCACCACTATCCCACATCTTTTTTTTTAATGGCACATTTTAGATACACATAGTGATAACATTCATCATAGGGGATTTGTAAATGATATATCTTGCTGCTTCTTTTTTTCCCCATTCCCCTCTCCTCCTTTCACCCCCTCCTCCTTCCTTATTTACAAAAAGGTTGTTTTCATTTATTCTTTCTATTACATATTTCTCTTGTCCCTCCATTCATCCTCTCTGCTTGTTCCCCTTCCCATTTGAACAATTTCTTCCCTTTCCCAACATAATTAGTTTAGTCTTTATTTACACTTTCAATTTCTTACACCAGAGAAACAATGTGGTATTTAAAGATGTGTGTCTAGTTTTAAGTATGATTGCATAATGCAACCTGTGTGCTCGCCACTATTGTGTGCTGGTTAAAGAAAATTGTATTTGTTCAGATGGGATTTCTTCCTTTCTTCCTTCCTTCCTTCCCTCCTCTCAACTATACATCTATCAGAACAAGACTACCACACTTCAAAACATGATCCACGAGCACTATGCAGGTTTTCTGGGAGAGGGAAGATATGCTGTAAGGAAATTTCTAATATGTTCTGTATTGACACAGAAATACCTGGAGTTGTTGAGAGCAGGACAGAAAGTAGAAACATCCAAAGTTCTGACAGGTGCAAGAGGTGAAGGAGGGGAGGGGAAAAGGGAAGTCAAGTAGATACTCGATGGACTCCATTTTATTGGAGTTGGGGAAGAAGCAGAGGTGAAATGAGGCATTCTGGGGTGTGAAGAGAGTGGGTCAGGGACATAATTGCCGGAGACTGTAGATTAGGGTACAAATGTAAAACGAGACCTCATTCAGGTCGTATTGATGGCTAAAGTTAAAGGTTGAACAGAGAAATGAGACACACTCCAATAAAAATCAGGGAAGGAATGCGTGGTGAAATTTGCAGGTATTTTGTGGTCTGGTCATAAAAAGATACGAACAAGCGTAGAGGATCTTTGTGGTGGGATTATAACCCGAGTTAGGTCAGCTGGACCCGTGACGCTGGAGGTCTCTTACTGTCTAAAAGTCAAACTCAGGCACGAACACCTGACTCTATCTGGAGGGTGTCTGCAGGAAAAGCTGATCACCAAGAATCCTGTTCTGAGACAGCATCACGACTTCAACAGCTTACAGACTCTGTTTCCCCAAAGGCAGGCATTCTTCAGCCATTCGTAAGTAAGATCCAGAACAGTAAGACCCAGGACCTTGATTTCCTGACACGAGGCCAGTTTGTTTTATGCAACCTGTTGCAATTTTAATAACAGACATGGTTAAAGTTAAATGCCCTGAAGAGGTACGTTATGTAATAATAAAAGGAATAGTTTATGAAGAGTGTATTATGGAGAGTGTATCACGAAGAGTCTATTATATTCATAAATCCGCTTGCACCAAACAACATAGCAGTTAAGTACATGAAGCAAACAACTTTAAGAATGGAGGAAAAATATGAAAAAATAAAGCTATCACAGGAGACAAAATATTCCTCTTCCAGAATTAGTCTAGTTAAGGACAAGCAAACAAATAAATAATACAGGAAAGAATAATACAATCTATAAACTTGGTTTGCTAAATATATATGAAATCTTCTGTCTTTTGTTTGTTTGAGACAGTCTCATTATATAGTTCAGGCTGGCTTTGAACTCTCTGTGAAGCCCAGGCTAGTCTTAAACTCATGGCAATCCTCCTGCCTCAGCCTCCTAAATGCTGGGATTACAGGTGTGCACCACCATGCCCAGCAACCTAACATCGTTTTTTTTAAGGAAGAATCTTCTCACATATGTTCATGGAACATTTGCAAAATAGACTTTCTGTTTGTACTGTTCTTGATCTCTGAAAAACTCAGTGATTTTTAAAGTAGAAATTTTATAGTTTAAATTCTTTGGTTAAATTCCATAAAATTAAAAAGAAAGAAAAGACAAAGTGGTGAAAAATTTTAATCTCCTTGGAAATGAATGAACATACAGTACTTATACTTTTCGATAACCCTTGAGTCAAAGAAAATATTAAAATAGAAACTTAAATTAGCATATGGCAAATGCAGCAAAGGGGACTATTTCACACCTTTGTTAGCTATCATAAGCTGTACTCACAGGAAAAAAATTAGTTTTTATTGTTTTTGTTATTAAAAACGAAAAACAAGTAGGTAAAATGACTCCACTTAAGAAATTAAAAAATGAAAAGCAAAATAAACCCAGAGAGATGAGTTATAAAGAATAAAATTTGAAGCGAATGTATAACAAATAAAAATTAGGAAAAATTATATATATATATCTAAAATTCCTTTTTAAAATACTCATAAAATAAGCAAGCATCTTAGGGTTTGATTAAGGAAAAAAAATAAAGATTAAGAATGAATAAACTGAAAAAAAGAAACATCACAGTTTGAAGCAAGTTTAAAATAACTATAATATAAAAATGTGGCAAAATATAAAAATATTAAAAATATAAAAATATAAAATTCATAAGAAAGTCAAAGTACCCTTATAAAGGCAACTGTAAAATCTTACAGAAAAATTATGTAAGAGTTCAATAAATGGAAAGGCATACCATGTTGATTAGGAATATTTAATAACATAGTCATTAAATACATACGGCTAATGAAAGTATAAACATAATGCACCATAATTAGAATGGCACTTTTTTGTCAGAATAATTGGTTCAAGATGGTCAAAGTTAAAAAAAAAAA